>JARYGA010031699.1:0-26235 GCA_030545235.1 Helianthus tuberosus
AAAAATTGGAACTGGATTTAGTTGAACTCGTGTACGCCCGCACGTCCTGTGGACACGAATGCAGTTCCAAAAACCCGGGTCCGCGTGGAGCAGTTTTTTGCACTCTTGACTTTCTGTTTTGTAACCGAAATGAATGAATGATCATTAACTGATTTATGTTTTGAAGCTGAAATGAATGAGGATCATTATTTCATTTTTCAAACTGACTATCAGTTTCGTAACTGATATTCTAATGACCATTGTTTAGTCTTTAATTTGCTGATTTCGGTTATGGTTCTAGCACTATAAATCGAAGGCAAAGCTGATCAGTTGAGACACACAGAAAACAACTTCTCTTCTCTCTATCTCAGTTTCTGCAACACAGCTTCTTGTTCTTTTCAGGCAAGTGATCAAGTCCGGCAGTGCGCGGTGCTGCTTCGAACCGGCGTACCCTGGGAACAGACGACGAATCTGTTTAAGGGAATTGTGTTAAACACAAACCCGGTTCAATCGATTTCTGTTTCTTTTCTACTTCTAATTGTAACTTTTTCTAACCACTGTTCTGATCAGTGGTTCTGTTCAACTTGCCATTGTTTCAAACCGACAGTGGTTGATCAGCGGTTAGACTGATCAGTGCTTAAACTGATCAGTAGTTAAGCTCATCAGTGGTTAGACTGATCAGTGCTTAAACTGATCAGTAGTTTAACAAACTGATCAGTGCTTAAACTGATCAGTAGTTTAACAAACTGATCAGTGGTTTCTAATTAGTGGATTTCAAACAGTGGTTATTTTCTTACAAAGTTAAACAGATTTTATTTACTGATTGTTCTTGTTCTTTTCAGAATGGAAACCCCTGTGACCACTGCTGTTTCTATAGTTGTGACTGCTGTCATGACTTCCGCTATTGCTGTAACAACTGGTCTGGTGACACCACTGCCTAATGCAGTGTCGCATGCTGAGAAACCAGAGAAATTCAGTGGAGTGAATTTCAAACAGTGGCAGCAAAAGATGTTCTTTTATCTGACCACGCTGAATCTGGCAAGGTTCTTGACTGAACCGAAACCCCATGTTGATGAAGGGGAAATGGATGCTCAAAATGTGAGCACGATGCATGCTTTGAATCGTTCGGATTTCCTGTGCCGCAACTTTATCTTGAATGGTTTGGTAGACACATTGTATAATGTGTATTACAAAGCCAAGACTGCCAAAGAATTATGGGAGTCGTTGGATCGCAAATACAAAACAGAAGATGCGGGCACTAAAAAATTCATGGTGGCTAAGTTCTTGGACTTTAAAATGATAGATGCTAAAACTGTCATGAGCCAAGTCCAATAATTGCAAGTTATTCTTCATGATATTCATGCGGAAGGAATGGTCCTCAGCGAGACATTCCAAGTTGCGGCAATGATTGAAAAATTGCCACCAAGTTGGGTTGATTTCAAGAACTATCTCAAGCATAAGCGAAAGGAGATGACCATTGAAGATCTTGTTGTTCGTCTTTGGATTGAAGAAGATAACAAAGTGGCCCTAAAAAAGGTTGATGGTCCTGAAACTGTGAAGGCCAACCTTGTTGAACATGGGCAATCTTCGAAGGGAAAAA
Organism: Helianthus tuberosus; assembly: GCA_030545235.1. Lineage (NCBI taxonomy): Eukaryota > Viridiplantae > Streptophyta > Magnoliopsida > Asterales > Asteraceae > Helianthus > Helianthus tuberosus. Next base: position 1,580 of record JARYGA010031699.1, read on the forward strand.
ACAGTGGAAAGGGCGGAAAGAAAAGTCATGGGAAACGCTCCAACCTTGGTCCTAAGGGGGGAGTTGGGAAAAAGAAGTTCCTTGGAACTTGTTACAATTGTCAAAAGCAAGGCCACAAGGCTAGCGAATGCAAGCTTCCCAAGAAGAAGGAAAATGCTCAACAAGTGAACATGGTAGATGAAGTCGATAAGCTTGTTGCCATGGTCACGGACCTCTCGATTTTGGTCACGGAAGTGAATATAGTTGGGCAAAATAACAAGGATTGGTGGGTCGATACGGGGGCTACCCGACATCTGTGCTTTGACAAAAGCCTTTTCAACACCTTCAAGGAGGTGACTAATGAAGAAAAGGTTTTCATGGGAAATTCTGCCACGGCAGAAATAAAAGGCGAGGGTAACGTGGTTTTGAAGATGACTTCGGGAAAGGAACTCACCTTGTCCAATGTGTTGTATGTTCCCGAAATTCGTAAAAACCTTGTGTCGGGATGGCAGTTGAACAAGTTTGGGTTCAAAATGGTAATTGAGTCGGATAAGGTCGTGTTGACCAAAAATCGTGTTTATGTTGGTAAGGGCTATGCCCTCAATGGAATGTTTAAACTGAATGTAATTGTCGTGAATGCAATGAAAGAAAACGCTACTAGTTCTACTTATTTGATTGAGTCTTCTAATCTTTGGCATGGTAGACTAGGTCACGTAAATTATAATTCCATTCGTCGTTTAATCAAACTTGATTGCATACCAACATTCGATATCGAGTCAATTAATAAATGTGAAACTTGCGTAGAAGCAAAACAAACAAAATTGTTATTCAAAAAGGTTGAACGAATCACCGAACCCCTCGAGATGATCCATACTGATGTGTGTGATCTTAAAGCAATTCCTACTCGTGGTGGGAACAAGTACTTCATCACGTTCATTGATGATAGTACAAGGTATTGCTATGTGTACTTACTTAAGAGTAAGGACGAGGCTGTTGACAAGTTCATCTTGTTCAAAGCCGAAGTTGAGAATCAACTAAATCGGAAAATCAAAATCGTAAGGAGCGACCGAGGAGGTGAATATGTTTCACCTTTTATTGATGTATGTGCAAAAAGTGGAATCATCCACGAACTCACGGCTCCTTACTCCCCTCAATCAAATGGCATAGCGGAACGGAAAAATCGCACCTTGAAAGAAATGATGAATGCCATGATGATAAGTTCTGGTGTAAACCAAAACATGTGGGGGGAAGCAATCTTATCGGCGAATTATGTGTTGAACATGATACCCAATAAGAAAAAGAATGTAACGCCTTACGAATTATGGATGGGAAAGAAAGCACCATATAAATCTTTGAAAGTGTGGGGGTGTCTAGCTAAGGTGGTGGTCACACCACCTAAGCGGCTACTAATAGGTCCCAAAACGGTGGATTGTGTATTTATAGGATACACCCGTCCTTATGGTCCTTATCGTTTTATTGTGCATGATTCCAAGAACCCTGGAATATGCAAAGGCACCATAATCGAATCTAAGGATGCATCATGGTTTGAACATGTGTTCCCATGCTTAGATAAAAGTGAACCGAGTTCTTCTAGACCGGTTGAGAAAATTGTTCCCGAGGGTGAAGTTGAAAACGATGAACCTCGAGAAAAATCTACGACTGAGGAAGTTGAAACCAGGAAAAGTAAACGACAAAGGACTGAAAAATCCTTTGGACCTGAGTTTCTTACCTATATGGTAGAAGATGAACCTCAAACGTACCAACAAGCGGTACATTCCTCAGAAGGACCTCAGTGGAGGGAGGCAATCAAAAGTGAGATAGACTCTATCTTACAGAACCATACCTGGGAACTAGTAGATCTTCCTCAAGGATGTAAACCACTAGGATATCGATGGATCTTCAAGAAGAAGATGAAACCAGATGGAACCATTGATAAGTACAAAGCAAGGTTGGTGATCAAAGGATATAAACAGCGAGAAGGTTTAGACTACTTTGATACATATTCGCCAGTTACGCGAATAACATCCATCAGGTTGGTTCTTGCCATTGCCGCCATTAGAAATTTGGAAGTTCACCAAATGGATGTGAAAACAGCTTTCTTGAATGGAATTCTAGAGGAAGAAATCTACATGGAGCAACCCGAAGGCTTCACAGCTATTGGGCAAGAAAAGAAAGTGTGTAAACTTGTGAAATCCCTGTATGGATTGAAACAAGCTCCAAAACAATGGCATCAAAAGTTTGATCATGTCATGCTTGATGCTGGGTTCAAAATCAATGAATGTGACAAGTGTGTGTATGTGAAGGACACATCTGATGGATATGTCATTTTGTGTCTATATGTAGATGATATGCTCATTGCTGGAAGCGATGACAAAATCATAAAATCTACAAAGAACATGCTAAAAGCAAGATTTGACATGAAAGACATGGGTCTTGCGGATGTGATTTTGGGGGTCAAAATCACACGAACCCAAAGTGGACTCGTTTTAAGTCAATCCCACTATGTGGACAAAATTCTTGAAAAGTTCAATGCAAATGACTCTAATGAAGCTAGAACTCCACTTGACACAAGTCAACATCTAGCCAAGAATAGAGGTGAACCCGTAAACCAGTTGGAATACTCAAGAATTATTGGTAGCTTAATGTATCTTATGAGTTGTACTAGACCAGACATAGCATTTGCTGTAAGCAAGCTAAGTAGATACACAAGCAACCCGAGTTCAATGCATTGGAACTGTATAACTCGGTTGCTTCGCTACTTAAGATACACTCGGGAATTCGGGTTGCATTATAACAGATATCCAGCAGTTATAGAAGGACACTGCGATGCAAATTGGATATCGGACACGAATGATTCCAGAGCAACAAGTGGGTATGTATTCACACTTGGAGGTGCAGCGATATCGTGGAAATCATCAAAACAAACGGTTATTGCTAGATCCACGATGGAATCTGAGTTCATCGCTTTAGATAAAGCAGGTGAAGAGGCAGAATGGCTACGTCAATTTGTTGAGGATATACCAAGATGGCCTAAGCCGGCAACGGCCATTTGTATACATTGTGATAGCCAATCGGCACTTGGCAGAGCTCGTAGCACAATGTATAATGGTAGGAACAGACATATCAGACGTAGACATAATACGATACGACAACTAATCTCTACAGGAATTATCACTGTTGACTACGTGAGGTCAAAGGATAATATTGCGGATCCGCTGACAAAAGGCCTAAGTAGAGAGTTAGTACAGAAGTCGTCCGTGGGAATGGGACTGAAGCCCTTGAAAAATGAAGTTCATATGATGGAAACCTAACTCAATAGACTGGAGATCCCAAGAATTGAGTTCAATAGGAAAACCTAATTGTATGAATATGCGAGGTCACTGTGGGGGGGATAACCCTACGCATTTAATAAGGTAGTCTATTATAAAGATTAATAAACTTCCTAGTCCATTCCTAAAAGTGACAAGTGTGAGGCTAAGCCTATGGCTTTTAATGATTCAACTAAGGTAACCATACATAGTGAATCAGCTATGTGAGAGAGAAGTGGGGTCGCTTCGAAGGGTATTGTTGGGGCACAATACCTAATGGCTCTCGCAGAACCAGGCATCATGTTCATGACCATAACGAACATAACTATGAGGACTTGACTTTGTCAGGGAGAGTCTTGTGTGAAGTGCATTGTCGTCTACACAAACGGCAGACGAGTTCAAAGACATCGAGTTCTACTCAGAGCTAGTGGGCTAAGTGCATTTTATGAGCGAAGGTTCAAAGGGTAACACCTACCTATCGTATGCAAAACTCAACTGCTGAAATGTAATAAGGAATTATGTTGTTTCTGAGATAGACCTCCATTCATGTGGGGGATTGTTGGAAGTTATAGTGTGAATGGAAAGTCACAAGTGGTAAAACCACTTTGTCCCACATCGGAGTGGGAACAAAAAGATAGGCTACTTATAAGGTGAAACCTTAATGAAGCCTTTGAAGTCTTATGACATGTTTTACCACAAGTCCTACCCACGCGCGCGCAGGGGGGGTTCAAAAATTGGAACCGGATTTAGTTGAACTCGTGTACGCCCGCACGTCCTGCGGACACGAATGCAGTTCCAAAAACCCGGGTCCGCGTGGAGCAGTTTTTTGCACTCTTGACTTTCTGTTTTGTAACCGAAATGAATGAATGATCATTAACTGATTTATGTTTTGAAACTGAAATGAATGAGGATCATTATTTCATTTTTCAAACTGACTATCAGTTTCGTAACTGATATTCTAATGACCATTATTTGGTCTTTAATTTGCTGATTTCGGTATGGTTCTAGCACTATAAATCGAAGGCAAAGCTGATCAGTTGAGACACACAGAAAACAACTTCTCTTCTCTCTATCTCAGTTTCTGCAGCACAGCTTCTTGTTCTTTTCAGGCAAGTGATCAAGTCCGGCAGTGCGCGGTGCTGCTTCGAACCGGCGTACCCTGGGAACAGACGACGAATCTGTTTAAGGGAATTGTGTTAAACACAAGCCCGGTTCAATCGATTTCTGTTTCTTTTCTACTTCTAATTGTAACTTTTTCTAACCACTGTTCTGATCAGTGGTTCTGTTCAACTTGCCACTGTTTCAAATCGACAGTGGTTGATCAGCGGTTAGACTGATCAGTGCTTAAACTGATCAGTAGTTAAGCTCATCAGTGGTTAGACTGATCAGTGCTTAAACTGATCAGTAGTTTAACAAACTGATCAGTGGTTTCTAATCAGTGGTTATTTTCTTACAGAAATTAACTTTTTTAACGTCCCAACAAAGTCACATCATTTGAGTGTAACCCTTGGTAAAACGCCATCAACGCTCGTAATCACTTACAATTTGAAACCATACATGTTAATTTATCACTATGTGGTTTTATTAGTATAAAGCATAGAGATGGATAATACAACATGCATTCAAATACAACTAAATTTGTTATAAAATTAGCTTGTGGGCTTAGACGGATGAGAATATTTATATATATATGTTCAAGCAACATCTCTTGATCCAATTTTAAAGATAACAAATTAGAATGCTTATAAAATGTTGGTCAAACGTGTTTGGTCTTGTGACTGCCACAAAACACACGATTTGTATAAATCAACCCGAATAAAAGCAGATTACTCGTCTCTTTTTATTTTAAATACCCCAACACAACACCATCTTGCTTTGGGTACTCTCCTCTTTCTGCAATCTCAGGAACCTGCAACAACAACTTGTTCAGTTGCATCTTCAAAGGTGAATTATTCTGAGTTTGTTGATCATAAACCACTGTTTTATTTTATGTCTTTGTTTCTTGCATTCTTCATCATCGTATTGTGTGTTGTTTGTGCTCATCAAAATGATTATAAGGTTTGAATTTGATGCAACACATGGATACCCATATGTTAATCTTTGCTTCTTAACGTGGATATCATTACATTCAGGTTTATCAAGCTTTTTTATACTTTATGGATTGAGTTAACCCATTCAAGAGATTATGTTGAACAGTGTGTTGTGTTCATAATTAGGTTTGATCTAATTGTTTAGTCAACAAATTGTTATGATATTCTTGGGTTCAATATAGATCTGAGTGTGGTTTTCTGCAGGTGTTAATCATCTAAATTAATTTATTATGTTGTTTTGGTTAATTATGGAAGAACTTAACTCAATTTATTGAAATTTCCCAAAGTAAATGTGACAAAGTTTCTGTGTTAGGGGTAAAGTTATGGAATAGTCATAAATCGCGTCAAGGTTCGAGGGGAAAATTAGTTTCTGTTTTTGGGGACAAAGATCAAGAACATGTGTTTTGTTTGAAACATGCAGCTAACAACAATGTCTGTTTTCATGTGTGCTATGGATAGATGGATAAAGATACCGACGATGTTTATAAACGAGTCGAGTGGCTCCATTCTGAACAGTGTTCTTCTGCTGGTAACACTTTTGGAGAGCCACAAAAGACGACGCGGGTCGGGCATGAGTACCAGGCACAAATCCCAGCTTTGAAGACAAAAAACGAGCGATCCCAGCTCATAAAGTTACCTGTCTGCGAATTTGGTCTGTCAATTCCTGTCACTTGGGTTCATAGTCAAGATAAGAACAAGGAAGAAACCATGGAGATTAATGCGGGTACAAAGGATGCGTCTTATATTGTAGGTTGTGACACAGACAATGAAGAGTCTTGGAGCGCAATTGAACATGATAGTTTTATTCTTGGTTTATATATATTTGGCAAGAATCTTCGCGTTGTGAACATGTTCATGGGAAATAAAGGTATGCCAAATGTGCTATGTTATTACTACGGGAAGTTTTATAGAAGCAATGAACACCAAAAATGGTCAATGTATCGGAAGAAAAGAATTAGCAAGTCCCTTCCTGGAAAAAAGATTTTCAACGGGTGGAGGCTTCAAGAGCTTTTGTCTCGCTTGCTTTCTAATGTGACCGACGAGTGTAAAGCTAGTTTGACGCAGGTACTTTGTTTAATGTTTAATTTTCTACACTCAGAAAGATCGGTTGTTGACGTATGGTTTCTTGCAGGTCATTAGAACGTTTGAGGAGGGAAAACTTCCGTTCGAGAAATATGTATTCACTTTAAGGGATATAATGGGCCTCGATCTTCTTGTACAAGCCGTAGCCATTGGCAAAGGGAAACAAGACCTTACTATCAAGACCCGAACGCGATTAAGAAGCAAAAAAGTTGAATCTACTTGCTCGTCTCTTAAAACAGAAGAAATTGTTAACATTTTGAAGGATCGAATTGGATTAAGCAAAGTACGGTTAAATGAGTTCTTCTGGGAGGCTGTGTGGCCTCGGCTTTTGGCTAGAGGATGGCACTATGAACATGCTAGAAACTATGCGTTCCAAAACTCGAAGAATTTAGTGTTTCTTGCACCTGGTGTGACAAAGTTTTCAAGGAGGAATCTGGTCAAAGGAAGTCAATACTTTGACTCGTTGATTGAAGTGCTGAATAAAGTTGCATCTGAACCGCACCTTCTTGAACACGAACCTGGCAAGGACCGCTTGGTCGAGCCACATGAAACATACCGGTCAGATGATGAACAAGATTTGTTGAAATGCACAGTTGTGGATACCAGTTTTGTCCCACTTGTTAAAGTCAGAGAGCTGACAAGTTTGACTGTTTTTGAACCTGCTGATATGCAAGCGTCGGCTAGCGTTTTTGGAGAAACTGAACATGACATCGCAGAAAAATCTAGCATTGAAGATGTGAATCTTAATAGAGTGGAAAATACCAAAATGGGTCTCTCTACAGATGGGCAACCAGCAAGAAAACAGAAGTTGGTATTCATACGAAAAAGAAAACGTCAAACTGTTGATGATATTAAAAATGACAACACTCCTGGTAAAGATGAGGATACGGAAGATGCTGCATGTTTTGATAAGAAGCGTACAAGGATAATGATCGACTTGAACAACCCTCGACTGGGTCCACGTTCAGATGATGATAACAAATCATCTTTTGCTAACTCCAACAAGACTGACTCGTTGACCACTCTTGCAAATGGTCAACGACAGAGTAGAAGAAACCGTTCATTGACCAAAAAAGCATTGGAAGCTCTTGAGATCGAGTTTATGAACCCAAAAAAGAAGAGGATAGAGCTAGAGGATGGGACTCGCAGGCATGTTCATGCTAAAATGGGTCGTGTATCAAGTTGTGGTGCGCGTTACTTGGTGGATGGAGTCTTTGATGGTTCTTCCCATATGATCACTGAATCTCCCAAATGACATGAGGTTGACTTTGAATCAATCTTAACTAATAGCTTGTTGTGGTCAAATCGGACTTACATAGTTATAGAGTGTGCTTGATTTTTATTTAAACATGTTGAGTTTATATCTACTCTATATAATTATTTTCAGTTCAATCATATGTCATAAGTATTAGCGGATATATATTTTGTATTCTCTGTAAATATATATCCGCAAATAGATTGTGGGAAGTCTCATCTACTTTACTCTTACAATACCATATATCACATTCGTTGTTGGAGTAGACTATTAGGTGCAGTTGCGGTGTGACAAGAAATCGGCTATTCAATTAGCCGAGAATCCCACCTTCCATGCTAGGACCAAATACATTGAGGTGCATTACCATTTCATTCGAGAGAACGTTCTTTAAGGTGAAATCGAGATGGTGTATATAAATACCAGAGTCACAATGTGTAGACATGTTAATAGAAGGGCTGTCCAAATCAAGAATACAAGATCTATGCACGAGTATTGGAACGAGCAAAGTTAGCAAAGTTGATGCTGAGAGGGAGTGTGAAACAAGCAACATCAACTCGGTCTGGGTCGACTAAGGAAATTACTTGTGAAGCAAGGAGTATTATTAATATTAGTAATATTAACATGAATATTGAAGATAGATGTAAATTGTTTTGAATTTGAATGTTTAAGTTTATTGGTTAGTATTTTAGCAGTAGTAGATGTCTTGCATGACGAGTAATTACCGGTATAAGGAAAGGGATCATTAGAAAACTTAAAGATATTAGAAAACAAGATTTTTGTTATTTTTATTTGAGTAAATTGCTAAAATCGTTCTTGAGGTTTGGGCATGTTTGCCAATTTCATCTAAAACAACTTTTTTTGTACCATATTGCCCTTTACTTTTATGATTTTTTTACCATTTTCATCCAAACATCTAACTTTTTTGCCACAATCGTCCCTCCCTGAGATTTGGGATCTTTTTCCATTTTCATCCAAATATTTGACATAAAAAATAAAGCAAATTAGTCTTTTGGATGAAAAATGACAAAAAATCTAAAAAGTTAAGTACTACTTAGTGGGTGTTTGGGATTCCTTTTGAAAATGACTTTTGGAGCTAAGAAGGCCTTTTGAGAAGGAAAGGAATCACAAACACCATCTGAGAAGTACTTTTGAAGTAAAAAAGAATCCCAAACACCATGAAAGAAGGACTTTTGAAGCTAATTATGCCTTCAAAAAGGAGAAAAGAAGAAGTCAGGATTTCTTACTTGTTTTTGAGAATGACTTTTGAGAAAAAGAAGTTGAAAAGGAATTCCAAACACCCTTTAGTACAAAAAAAATTGTTTTAGACGAAACTGGCAAACATACTTAAATCTCAGAGACGATTTTGTCAATTAACTCTTTTTATTTTTTCATTCCTTTTATATCTTACTATTACTCGTGAAAATCAAAATAGAAAATAAAAAAAAAATATATGTAGATAGACGAGCTACATATAGCTCGTGAACTACATATGTATACCTCATATGTGTAACTTTGCAACCTACATGTATTTTTTTATTTTTGTTTTTTTTCTAAAATACTAACTTTATAATTAACGAAATGAAAAGTAAAATTAATAAAAAAATGATTGGTTGGCAGTATTTTTCTTGGTTTTCAAATTTTTAATGGTTTTCCAATGAACATAATCCACTAGTATAAATAGTTGTTATCTTTTGTTGTAATCTTCAAGTCATTTGAATGATTGAAAAGAATAGAACAAAGGTCTAGTTCAAGTCTTGTGTTCTCGGGTATCAATCGGTTGGGTTGGGTCAGTGTTTGAGTTCTTCCAGTTTAACAACTTATTGAAAGATACAATTGAAAATCGAAAATACAAACAAGAGATCCAGTAGAACACACTCGCCTTAACTGTTACTCAAGACTTACAAACACATCACATGTCTTCCTGTATAAACAACAATACACCACCACCTTAACTATTACTCAAGACTTACAAACACATCACATGTCTCCCTGTATAAACAACAATACACTACCATAGTAAATATGCTTGCATTTTTTTTAATTGCAAACATCATGTTCATTTTACAATTAAAATTCGTACACACAACAATTTTTTCAATAGCCTTAAAGTAACTTTAGATTAAACTACTAATACGAAAGTTCATTTACGTCTTCAATTCATCCAGCATTAATCTTCATTTATTTCGCCAAAGCAATCTGTCTATTGATCCATATGATGCATTTTGCTTCATGGCCTGCAAATTTCACTACATTAATCACAAATAAAAAAAAAAACTATAGTTAACCCATAACAAAATTAGACCCTTAGCAAATTACCTTTCAATTTCAAATCGGACATAACGCATTTCAAAAGAACCTACATAACTTGTAGTAATTTTGAAAACGTGTATCCGTCAAACCAAAAGAGATATTCGAAGATATCTCTTTGTATTCTGAAACTCAAGAACATGTCGTGTAGTTTTACCACAAAGATCCCCATGTATACATCTAATCAGAACTCAGATCTTTCTTGATTTAGATGCTCATATCATATGTGGTAGATCCAAACAAAGCACACAGCAAAAAAAAGTCAACTAGCTCAGATCGGAAATTATGAATCCAGATCTTTTTGTAAAAATCGAAATGAATTTGAGTATTTTGAACTTAACAACACAGAATAGAAAGAAGAAAATTGGATTTAATTTGATGTGAATTTAGAAAGTTTTGAGCCTCAGATCTGCATCTAGAACTGGAAGATTGAAAAACAGGAAATGAAAAATAAAAATAAAAACAGTAATGATTGGGTTGAATGATTGAAGAGTTAGGGTAGGTATTGACGTATTTATATAACAAATTTTCACCTTTTTACTTTTTAGGGACCGAAGTATATATTTTTTCACTGGGAATATTTAACTGGCAACCTAGTGTTTTTTATTTTTTTATTTTTTAAAAAAGGCGGTGTATTATAAACACTCAGCCACCTAGTGTTTTTTATTGTTGGAAGGACGCGGATGACAAGGAAATAGCACACGTCATCATATAAAATAGTTAAAAGAATAGATTTTAAATTTTTTTTAGTTCGGTGAGTTTAGGATAAGTGTTAGGGTGGGATATGGTTAATCACTATAAGTTTAGGTAGTTGAGTGATTCTCTACCCAATAATATTATGTCATGTCAACTCCCTATTCCACCCCCACCCCCAGGGGCGGACCCACATTGGTGCCATCGGGGTCCCCGGACCCCAATCTTTTTTAAAAAAATAGTAGATTCGGTATATTAAATTGTATATGGACCCCATAAATACAATTAGGTGGACACCATAGAAATAAAAAGAAAGTTGGTGTAGTGGTAAATCTCCCTCTTTTCCACCAAGAGGTCATGGGTTCAATCCTTGATAAGCCCATTTTTCTTATTTTTTTAAAAAAATCTAGTTCAAACCTCACTTTAACTCGACCCGAACGAGGACCAACCCGAAAATGGACCCCATTGAAATAAAATCCTGGGTCCGCCACTGCCCACCCCTCATTTTGCACTCAATATGGTTCAATCACTCTAAGGTGTTTGAGTTACATATTTTTTATTTTCTAAAAATTATAAACTATGCATAAATAAATTAAACATATTTTAAACTAAATAAAAGTACTTTTAATTAAAAAAAAAACACATTACATTTAAAACTAAAAAATTAAACCATAATAAACCTAATATTTAGAAATTGCATGACCAATTATATTTTTTTGGCGATATCTCGTTTCCTCGCCAGAATAAACGACAACATCTCGGGTGAAGCATGGTCGTGTGGCTCAGTAAATGTCTTCAAATCCTGATCATACATAAGTTGTTTCACCGCCTCGCGTTGTTCCGCAACTAACGCTATGGTGTCTTCCTCGTTTTTCTTTCTTATATTCGTCAACTCTATCGCTCGTGTTTTTTTTTTTCTTCTTTCATAAGAGTGTATTGCGCAAGCTTCTCGGTGAGGGGCTCTTTGCTATCGTTTGATGATGTTGCGGGCCTCTTTTCTTTCTTTTTTTGTCTTGTTGGTGAGGGGTCTACGTTTATGTCCGGTATATCGATCGGTGACTCAGTTCCCGGTGTACCCGCATTGTAGTTATCCGAATCGGACAACTTTCTTTTTTTGTCCCGAACTTCCACTATCTTCACCCAACAATGGTACTGGTGCCCATTCGTCATGTTTACGAACGACCTCCCATGCCTCAATATGTTGTAAACCACTCAGATATTTGGGTTTGAAATCACTTAAAGCCCTATTAATGACGTCGAGGTCGCTACACCCACTACCACGAATACGACCCTACATAGATAACAAATATAAAATAAAATTAAATTAAACATAAACATAAACAATGTTATGGAAAGTATTTTTTAAATGCTCAAATAAAAAATTACCGCTTGATGCCAAAGACCGTTGAAGTGGTTTATCTTAGTCAAATCATACCGCTTACCCTTAAAAGGGTTTGGGGTTATCTCACACGAAGTTAAAATTCGATAGGAACCTAGACATTACCCGAAATTGAAGATCGTGTTAGACTTGTGGATACGGCTGCAAACAAACTGAACGAACACGAACAAGACATTGTTCGTGTTTGTTTGTTAGAAAATATATGTGTTCACGAACCGTTCACAAACACTTATCGAACGAGATTTTATGTTCGTATTCGTTTGTTAAAGAAATGAACTTGTTCGTGTTCGTTTGTGTTTGTTTGTTAATTTTAGGCAACAAACAAAAACAAACGTTGACGAACACAAATAAGCACAAACTAATGTTCATGAACACAAATGGAAACAAACGAACACAAATAATCGTTCATGAACAAAATATATAATACACTGACACTAATTAAATATTTAATTTGTCGAAATTTTGAAGTAATTAAATAAATATAAAAACTAAAAACACTAATGATCTATCGAATACAAACGAACACGTTACCGAACGTTCACGAACATAAACGAATGAACGCGACCTCTGTTCATGTTTGTTCGTTTAACTAAACGAACGAAATTTCTTGTTTGTGTTCGTTTGTTTAAAAAACGAACGAACACAAACGAACTTCCCACCGAACGGTTCATGAACCGTTCGCTGAAAGTTTGGTTCGTTTACAGCCCTACTTGTGGACATGAACAAACAAGTTTGTATCGGTTGGCACAAATCTCTACTTGCTATTAAAGGAGATTATTCGCTGACATGCCAAATAAGCATTTCTTATCTCATTTTTACATCATCTTCTTTTATAAAATAATTTCTTTTAATCAAATTTGGCTCCATCTTCACATTTAAGTAAGTTTTTTAAAACATGTGTCTAATCATTTTGGCTCCATGTTTTTTCTACCTTTAAAATTAGAAATGAATATTTGGGCAGATCATTTTAATTTAAAGACTTAAAGACCCTAAAATATTTGGGCAGACCATTTCAAAATTCAAACGTTGCTTTCTCCTAGCTTCTTCTCTCATCTTACAAAAACTATCATCCGTCGACAATTCTGGTCAGGACCATTTCAAAAACTATCATCTGTTCTATAGGAAGCAGTGGTCTTGTACTCAGACTATGTAGTGCGGTATTCAGATAAAAAAATCATCAGAGTCGTTGATAATTGGACGTTCCCTGAGTTGTTCCGGTGAGTTTGACAGTAGATAAAGCTCATGAAACCACATCATTTGGATATATTTTTGTTTTCTGTGATTTTATATACATGCTTACAGTTTATGTGAAGCAAATGATGGTTATAGCATCTGTTTATTATATTAGATTTTCGTTTTTAATCAGTTTGTTATGAAGTATTAATGTGAAGATCTAAGATCTACTTTCTAATGTTTGAATTTGATATTCGTTATAGGAAATTCTTTTAATTGATATAATCTTTTGTCTGGAATGATGAATCTCTCAGCTTACTACAGTTTACAAATCTTTTTTATTCACTGTTGTCATGTATATTGTACATATCAATTATAATTAGTGGTTCTCAAAGATGCATATCTTTTGCTGTTGCAAGTTTTCATGTATGCCATTCTCTTGGAGGTGGAACATGGTCTGGTAGGGAACACTTTTGATTTCAAAGATTAGAGAAGAGCACCGGATATGATGATGATGGTTTATTCTAAATTTCCTTTCCCAAGGTTTCGAATACAGTTGTTGAGCCTTACAATGCTACGTTGTCTGTTCATCAGCTTTGTTGAGAATGCTGGTGAATGTATGGTTCTTGACAATGAAGCATCTTAGATGTGTGAATGGAACTTTTCTCACATCATGTTATATTGTAACAACTCTCAAATATTTCCAACATCTTAGTATATTTTAAAATGTCCCATTATGTCTTTAAATACAACCTGTATGTGGCGAGTCTAGGCGATGACCTGGATCACCTAAACCCTACCTGGGCTAGTACGCGGGCCGCGTAAGCCCTGCTTATCTTTTACGCGGGCCGCGTGAAGACCAGATTTCAGCACTATATAAAAGAGGCCTCGGATCTCAGTCGAACTCGTTCAATTTTCATTTCTCAATCTCACTTTCTGAATATTAGGCATAATACGTGGGTATTATACCCCCTAATTAGCGAGGTTCTGCTCCGTTGTAAGTATTATAACCCCAGTTTCATAATAGATACGCTGCCCGATTGATTTAGGGTTCCTGAACAACTGTCGTGGTTTTGCCCGACGTAGTTGTTGGAATGCCGTCTCGGGGAGGGTATCATTAATATTTTCAAAGGGTTATGATACTAACCTATGTACATTTGTATAAATTATAGATTATTCCCAGGAAACCCTTACGCGAAGTCTAAGATAGCAATGTGAGTTTATCCTCTTTTTGTTAACCTTTTTGTAATACTTTACAAAACCTTAATGTTTTATAATATGATTAAGCGGTGATTGAGTCTTTTTAGTTCTTCAATTACTGCCGGTATCTTGGGGTTTTGTATACAAAATTTACTACTACGAGTAGTAAGTCGGGACGACAGTACGTTACCATTGGACAATGAGTTAGCCAATGTGTAATATGACCCACAAGTCAGGATTGACAGTACTGAATGAGTAATTGTGTAGAAATAAACAATGTGATCGCTCTCAATACTGTTTTCATTGATAAAATGTTTCTTGATTAATCTGGGATTCACTCACCAATATTTTCCACTGACAAATGTTTTTAAAACGTGTTTCAGGTAACACAATGTGACAGCCAATAAGTAAAAAGCCAGTTGGAGAGCACTGAAGGCTTGGGAAAAATGTGGCTATAAAAGTTACCTAATAAACGATGTTTTAAATTCAATAAAATAGTGTTTATCTCTATAAAATGTATTGTAATAAGAAACTTGGGTTTTACCCATGTGATTATTAATATTAAATGTGGTGGTTTTACTCTGATAAACATTTCCTAACTACGGTCCTGATGTAATTTCCGCTGCCAAATTAACCAACTGATACCACCAAAACTCTGAGTTCGCGTCCGCCTGTTCCCGGGACAGATAAGGGATCGGGGGTTGCGACAGAAGGTGGTATCAGAGCCTAGCCACTGGTCTAAGCCAAAGAAGTGTTCTGCTGACACTTAAATTCTAAATTTTGTGTTAGGAAATAAATTACGGAAATACTTGCATAACTGTAATTATTTGTTATGTGTTATTTGACTATTTGTTAGTTTACAGAATGAGTGATCAAGGACCCTCAGATATGAGTCGTCAGTTGTCTGATTCACCTAGGAGTGAAGGTACCTCTTCACAGCCTGCCCTTTCTGGGTATTCTGCTGATCAGGAAGAAGGGATGTTTGCCTTTAAAGCTCAGTCTGAAGAGCCATTCCCTCATAAGAAAGGAGGATGGTTCAGTAAGGAAGCCTTTGCGCGTAGGAAAAGAATGCGAAAGTTGCAACAGCAAAGAGTTTTAGCAGCTCCTAAGCGAAAGACAGATGCCCATACACAGGATATGCTTAATAAAAGCCTAGCCAATTTCCATATCCTAGCCACAACTGCTGCTGACCCAAGTCTGGAATAATTAGTAGCCTCACAACCACTAATCCCAGACCAACCCATGGAGATAGAAAACCCTGAAAACCAAGTGGAGATGCATGACTTCAACCCAGAGGAAATCCCTAGGGTACCTGCACCAAACCCCCTAGACCCAAATTACGACCCCTGGTGGGACGATAATAGGGACTTTGTGCAACGTTACCCGATACATGAAGACACACCCATACAAAACATAGGAGCCTACCCAGGTATGGACCCTTTAGATCCCTATTACCATGATAACTACATTAGGGAAATCTTAGAAGATCCTTACCGATTTCAGGCACTTTCACCCCCATATCAGGAACCCGCACCCCAGATTCCGAATCCAGTCCTAGAACCTGCACCCCCAATGAGTGTAGAAAACGTGCAAGAACTTAGGACCTTTGGTGAGGAAATTTTAGAAAGCAGTGAGAGAATGCGACAGGTGGGAGAGCGTCTCGTATGGAAATACGATGAGCGCAATATGGATTTTTGGATAAATCCATATCTGTGATGTGATGGAGGAGACGGTAATAGTAATAATAATATAATAAAATAAAAATAAAATAAAATATGTGTGTACGGATGCATATTACTATTAGTGTGATTCTATTTCTATTGGTATTGTAATTTTTATTTCAGTACTAGTGTGTAATAGATGCATAAGAGTATATGGAAATAGAGTAAAAGTCGCAATGATCGACGTTTTTGGCTAGATTGCGTGTCATGTGATTAACTATATTAAATATTATCTTGTGATATTAATATGGATAAATGTTTAAAATTCAGATGGCCGATGAAGGAAATCAAGGAAATCTGAATAATGATAACCAGAGTATCATTAACGTGGTTAATGAGAATCCAAGCATCAATAACAATGGAAACCAAATGGATAATAGTGTTGTTCAACATATAGTGGCACAAGGAATCATAGATGCAATGCCATTTATTATTCAAACTATTCAAGAAGCGAATAATAAAAGTAAGCATAGTAGTAAGCGACCAATTGAACCAGAAAACAGCGTGAACAATGGACCTATACTTCAAATGCCTATTCCCAAAAGGAGAAGAACCGTGTATTACGGTTGTTCTTATAAAGAATTCTGGTCTTGTAAACCAATGGAATTCTCGGGCAACGAAGGGGCCATTGCAACCCTACGCTGGATAGAGAAAACCGAAGTAAAAGTTTTCAACTCAGATTTCCAAAAATGACCTATAAAGCTTATGTGAAATGACCAAAATGCCCCTACGGCGCATAGTTTGGTTATAAATGATAAATTTCACATATATACAATACCTTACTGGTATAATCCACTAAAATAAATATTTTTACTGATCATTTTAAACCAGAACCTCAGACTAATATTTAACCTCTTTTATAATCTTAAAAATGACCAAAATACCCCTACGGGGCTTAATTTGACTTTAAATCCGTTTTGGGCATAATGGAAGGTATCCTACTGATATCGCAACATATTTAAGGCATATTAACTTAGGAAACCTGTTCATGACTCATTTGGTTACCCGTCATGCATTTTTCGCGTTCGGCACGGTTTATGAGACTAGTTGCATAAATTGACCGAAATGAGTTAAACCTTATCATTTTTACCTCAAAATACAGAATGTGTTTAGTTTACCCATATTATACAAGTCTTCATACTTGTCGGGTCTAAATCGCATTCTAATCCGGTCTTCGCTTAATCTTGCGTTGTGAACCGTATATCCTTCTTTAAAACTAACCGGTCTAAGTTTAAATTTAAGTAAGACCCGTTAGGTATCTAATTGGTTATTAAAACCTTCGTTCCAGATTAGGAGCCTGGTAAAAGATATTTGCACTTGTTGAATTGTTATACGGATCAGATAAATTTGTATTTTTCTCAGGTAAATACTTTTAACTTATTTTCCCTTATACGGGCTTGCGGTACGGTATATAAAATACCGCTTGGTCGGATATTGTATTTTTAACCATATGAAGGTTAAATCATTGAGATAACCCGTTTAATCTGTTTTGTTTGTTAAAGCCTTTGGGGGGTTAATGACCTTGTCCTGGATATCCTCGGCTCATTCATTGAAATGGCCATGATTTAAGCACGGGGTGTAGGCATACACCTGCCGGTGTGTATGTAAAATAATATGCCCGCCTATTCGAGAATAACTCGCCGTGGGTCATATTATGTGGTGTGTCTATTAATCTTTAACCCGGTATTCAGCCCGGGTTACTGAACGTATAATAAACATGTAATTCTTTTACAAGATTATTTTTAAATAATTATCCCAAGTTATAAAAGAATATTTATGCCTTGTGCATTTAAATCAACTTTCTTAAACAACTTTTCAAAAGAGTCGGTTAATTGTATTTACTAGTGTAAACTGACGTATTTTCCAAAATGTTAAGTGCAGGTACTAAGCGAAATAGGCTGGCTACTCCGGAGTGAATAAATAAAGAGTTTAGCAAGCTTTGTCACTAAAAAATCTATTGAACAATATTTTCCTATGTATTGATCCGCCTGTGGATCCATCTTATATCCCGTTTGTAATACTTGTTACTTTTAATCGGTTTGTAATATTATTACTTTTAGACTTCCGTTTTGCATTAAACTGTGATATATTGACTATGATGATATCAACTACGTCACGATACTCCCTACCGGGCCCACCGGTAATACGTGGAAATATCGGGGTGTGACAGGTTGGTATCAGAGCCAACATTGAGTGAATTAAACACTAACCTTTTGTGTTTAATCTCAATGACACATTTGCACATTCCTCGACTTTCGAGTCTAGGCAAAGGACTTAGGACTAAATCCTAATCTTTTATTTTGTCCTTTATTGTTTTCCTTTGTTGTTTCTTTTGTCTGTTTTGACAGGTACAAACGAAAAGATGCCGCCGCGATTCAGACGAGGGGGAGGACGAGGCAAGGCGCCCTTCACTGCCCCTAACGATCATGAGGCCGGGCCTTCCCACCGGCGAACTCCGTCAGTTACTATGAGCACTAGTCCTCAAGAGGACTGGAGGACCTACTTAGAGTCTGCGAGGCGTTCTGTCTCGCTTAGCTCCTCACCTTCTTACCAAGATCCTTTCGGGCTCTTTCAGAACAGTGAGTCTGACCACTCCCATTACTCTTACCTACCCCTATAACGCTCAAACTCCCACCATTCCTTCAATGACCCAACACCCTACTTCCAAAGCCGGTTCAACCCAGTAAATCAGATTGGAGAACCAGCGGGACATAACCCGTTGGGACCGGAGGACCATTTCTCCATGGATATGGACGAGGATATAGATCCTGCCGAGCCACCAACAGGGACGCCGACACATCCCATCGAAATATATGATGGGTCATCTTTTCATGGGTCACCTTATCGGGGTCCAGACAGGTATGAAGCAAGGTTTGTCCAATACAACTGGGAGTTTACTCCCTCTTACAACCCACAACAACAACAGCAGCAGGATCCCTCCGAGGATTCGTGTTTTGTGGCGGTCACGCCACCGCCACCACCACCGCTTGAGCAGCAACTGCGTCCGGAGCCACCGAGGCGAAGAAGAACGGGTGCACGGATGTCCGTGCAAGGAGGGGATTTCCACTTCAGCACCCCTCAACATTCCAGTGGCAGTCACTACCCGCCACTATATGAAGACCCACAGCTGAGTGGGCCTTCAAACCCAGTTTCTGAGGTGGACTCTGCGCCAGTCGCACCACCACCACATGTGGGTTTTGATAACCCTATACCTTCTTACGCCAGTACAGCGGCGTATAACCCCTTTGAGCAGCCAGCTTATCCTGGCTATAATTACTATAATGCCCCTGCCGTCGACCCGTACCTCGAGGCGGCCAACTACAATGCTCTTCATCCAGAAGGGCCCTACGCAGCCTCCTACCAAGCCGGGTACCCACCTTATGGGTATCAATACCCGCCACTTGCTCAACCCCCGCAGCAACAGCCGCCGCAGCCGCCGCCGATCCCGCCATCGCAACAACAGGAGATTTTACAGAGGTTGAGCCAGGTGGAACGGGAGGTTCAAGAGGAACGTAGAAACCACCGGAGATTTCTCAAGGGCTTGGCAAATCTGATAAAAGGGAAGAAGAAGAGGGATTATTAAAATCCTTATTTATTTATTGTATTTATTCAATCAAGTCCCTGCATGGACATTTATCTATTTATGCATTCAGTCCCTGCGAGGACTTGTATTTTCATTTTAGCCCCTGTGTGGGCAAGTTATTTGTGTAAAAGTCCCGTTTAGGGCAACCTATGTATTTCTTTTAAAATTAGTGAAATGTTTTATTTAAATTTCATTGTCATCTTATATATGAATATATATATGAAATAAATCAAAAATATCATTCCTTTTAAAATGATATGCCTTTAAATATTTAATAAGAATCTTAAAAGGTATAACATAGCCTGCATGTCATTATAGACCTGGCCATGATGGTAAAACCTATTAAAAAAAGATTCAAATTCTTGTTAACATCTGAAAACATGTTAGCACTCCTAGCAGATGTGACTCGATAAACTCACACGTGTCATCCTTATATTGGATTCTTTCCAAAATCCTTATTCTAGCCTAATGATCCTTAAATCATGAATTCAAATCATCAATTAAGATGATCATATATTAAACATCCATTAGTGATGTAGAGCCTACGGGCCATATTCATTGTCATATAAGATAAAAGACAGTTGTAGTCTACGACTCCCTGTCAAGAAAAGGTAATGAACTATGTTCAAATCTAAATGCCTTGATTCTATAAAATCATGGCTTATGAATTAAAATTGTCCTTGTGACTAGGCCTTTTTGTATGCCACCCTAATATCCTGAATAGTTTATAACTGGGATAAAATATAATAAAATTTGAATATATTAAATTAGCCAAAATGGTTTATAGTTACCATGGTTAATAAATTGCCATAAAAGACAATTCCATAATAGATTCCTAAATAAATCCTTGTCAATATTTTATGTAGCAAACAAGCTACATGGCTGGCTCAGATGAAGTCAACAGTCACCCAAGGGAGAATCATGATACTACCAGAGTAAACGTAACGGGCGCAGAACTGCAGGCATTGATAGACAATGTCGTTACTCGAGCTCTGGACAGACGAGATAAGGAATCAAGTGGTACCCGCAGCAGGACCCGATCAGTATAACATACAAAACCACCATCCAAGACTCATACAGCTCGTAAGAGCGATTCTCATCATTCTTCGAATTAGAGGAGTGTTCCGTCTAGACAGGTTGTGCCTAACCAAGAACCACGCGTTAAAACTTGTTTGTATAAATATTTTGTCTCCTGTAAGCCGAGAGATTTCACAGGAGAGAAAGGAGCCATCGACCGTATAACTTGGCTCGATGAGATGGACACCGTTGTTGATATTAGTGGGTGTGCAGAGCAAGACATTGTGAAGTTTGTGTCACAATCGTTCAAAGGAGAAGCTCTAGCTTGGTGGAGGTCATTGATCCAAGCTACTGGGAAAATCTCGTTATATAACATGACATGGGATCAGTTTGTTACATTGATCAAAGATACTTTCTGCCCTCAACATGAAGTTGAGAAGATCGAGGTTGACTTCCTGACGTTGGTTATGAAGAACTTGGACTGTCAGGCGCATCTCACGAGCTTCAACACTATGTCGCGATTGGTTCCATACTTGGTCACACCGGAACCGAAACGTATCGCTTGATTCATTGGAGGTTTAGCCCCAGAGATTAAGGCAAGTGTGAAAGCATCAAGACCTACTACCTTTAGGTCAGTAACTGATTTGTCGTTATCCCTTACTCTTGATGCGGTCAGGCAGAGATCGCTTAGGAACTCTGATGAGGGGAAAAGGAAATGGGAGGATGAGAACTCTCGTCGTTCTGACAAGAAACATAGGGGGAACACAGACCACAAGAAGAATTCTGGGTTTAACAAGGGTAATCAACAAACAAATGAAAAACCCAAGTGTAAAACCTGCAAGAAGCATCATATGGGAAAATGCAGGTATGAATCAAAATCCCAATCACAACCTAGGGCTTGTGGGATCTGTAAGTCAAGCGAACATAAGACATTAGACTGCAAGAAGATAAAGGATGCGACGTGCTATAATTGTAACGAAAAAGGGCATATCAAATCCAACTGCCCAAAGTATGCCAAGAAACCCGAAGAAGGTAAAAAGACCAATACCAGGGTCTTTCAGATGAATGCACGAGAAGCTATTCAGGATGACAACGTGATAACAGGTACCTTCCTTATAAATGATGTTTATGCAAGGGATTTGTTTGATTCAGGTGCGGATAAGTCGTTTGTGGATGATAAATTTTGTAAGTTATTAAATCTGCATGTTAAAACCTTAAGCGTAAAATATGAAGTAGAATTGGCCGATGGTACCATAGAAACTGCTTCAACAGTGTTAGATGGATGTTTTATATCCATTAGGAACCACTCTTTTCCATTATCTTTGCTTCCTTTGAAACTAGCTGGTTTCGACATAGTGATAGGCATGGATTGGTTGTCTTCTAACCAAGCCCAAATCATTTGTGATAAAAAGCAAGTGGTTATTAAAACTCCTTATGGTGAACCACTTACAATTC
Source organism: Helianthus tuberosus (assembly GCA_030545235.1). Taxonomy (NCBI): domain Eukaryota; kingdom Viridiplantae; phylum Streptophyta; class Magnoliopsida; order Asterales; family Asteraceae; genus Helianthus; species Helianthus tuberosus. The sequence continues at coordinate 23,843 of JARYGA010031699.1, forward strand.
AAGGAGATACTCAGTATGGCTTGCCTAAGCAAGTGTCTATGCTTAAGGCATCGAGGTGTATGAAGAAGGGTTGTGTCATCTACATGGCACAAGTAACTATTGACGAACCAAAGCCCAAGATCAAATACCTACCTGTTATTTCTGAATTTCCAGACGTATTCCCTGAAGAACTACCTAGTTTGCCTCCAGATAGGCAAGTGGAGTTCCGAATTGACATTATTCCTGGAGCAGCACCTGTTGCAAGAGCACCTTACAGGTTAGCACCAACTGAGATGAAGGAGTTGAGAACTCAACTGGATGATTTGTTGGCAAAGGGATTTATTAGACCTAGCTCATCTCCTTGGGGAGCACCGATACTATTTGTGAAGAAAAAGGATGGATCGATACGTCTGTGCATCGATTATCGCGAACTCAACAAAGTTACAATAAAGAATAGATATCCATTGCCCAGGATCGACGATCTGTTCGATCAACTGCAAGGGGCAAGTTACTTCTACAAGATTGATTTAAGATCGGGTTACCATCAGCTGAAGGTCAGAAATGAAGATGTGCATAAGACTGCATTCAGGACTCGTTATGGTCACTACGAGTTCCTGGTGATGCCTTTCGGGCTCACTAATGCACCAGCAACGTTCATGGATCTCATGAATCGCGTATGCAAACCCTACTTGGACAAGTTTGTCATTGTTTTTATTGATGACATACTTATATATTCGAAGAATCGGGCTGATCATGAAAAACATCTTCGATGTATTCTTAAACTTCTACAACGAGAGAAACTTTATGCTAAATTCTCTAAATGCGAGTTTTGGCTTCGTGAAGTCCAATTTCTTGGACATGTGGTTAGTGAGCGTGGTATCCAGGTGGATCCCGCTAAAATTGAAGCCATCATGAATTGGCAAGAGCCGAAGACAACCACAGAAATTCGTAGCTTCTTGGGTCTAGCAGGATACTATAGACGCTTTATTGAAAATTTCTCCAGGATTGCTGCACCTCTAACATCATTGACCCGCAAGAATATAAATTGGGGTCCGAAGTAACAAGAATCCTTTGATATTCTTAAGCAGAAGCTAAGCAATGCACCTGTGTTGACATTGCCTGAAGGGATTGAAGAGTTTGTGGTATATTGTGACGCATCGCACACATGTATGGGATGTGTACTTATGCAAAAAGGCAAAGTTATTGCCTATGCTTCCCGACAATTAAAGGTGCACGAGAAGAATTACACCACCCACGATTTGGAATTGGGTGCTGTTGTGTTTGCACTAAAACTTTGGAGGCACTATTTATATGGTACTAAGTGTGTGATCTATTCTGATCACAAGAGCCTCCAGCATCTGTTCAACCAAAAGGATCTTAATATGAGGCAACGCCGATGGATGGAGACGCTGGATGATTATGATTGTGAGATCCGATACCATCCAGGCAAGGCGAATGTAGTCGCTGATGCCTTGAGTAGAAAGGAAAGGGTTAAGCCCATTAGAATCAATGCCAAGAGCATTGAATTGAAGAACAGTTTAAATGAAAGATTGTTAGCTGCTCAGAAGGAAGCTGTATTAGAAGCTAACTATCCAAATGAAAAGCTGGGAGTCACTGCTGAACAGTTATCATATGGCAAGGATGGAATCTTAAGATTGAATGGACGAATATGGGTTCCCATCTATGGAGGACTTCGGGACGTGATCCTTCAAGAAGCCCATAGTTCCAAGTATTCTGTTCATCCTGGAAGTGATAAGATGTACCAGGACTTAAAGGCAAATTACTGGTGGATAGGTTTGAAGAAATCTATAGCCACTTATGTGGCAAAATGTTTGACATGCGCGCAAGTTAAAGCTGAACATCAGAAGCCGTCAGGTTTGCTACAACAGCCTGAACTTCCCACCTGGAAGTGGGAAATGGTAACCATGGATTTTATCACAAAGTTACCAAAGACAAAGCGAGGAAATGATACTATTTGGGTTATAGTAGATAGACTGACCAAGTCATCCCACTTCTTACCTATTAAGGAAACACATAGCTCTGATAAGTTAGCTCAGCTATACGTGGATGAGATTGTATCTCTCCACGGAGTGCCAATGTCTATTATCTCCGATAGGGATACGAGATATACATCGCATTTTTGGAAAAGTTTTCAGCAATCCCTAGGCACTCGATTAAACTTCAGCACTGCATATCATCCTCAGAAGGATGGTCAAAGCGAGCGTACAATTCAAACGCTGGAGGATATGTTAAGGGCTTGTGTTATTGATTTAGATGGAAGTTGGGATGATCATCTTCCATTGATAGAATTTTCATATAATAATAGCTATCATTCCAGTATTCAAGCTGCACCTTTTGAAGCTTTGTTGGGCGGAAGTTGGAGATATCCAACTAACAGGACCTGATATAGTCCT
>JARYGA010031700.1:0-32484 GCA_030545235.1 Helianthus tuberosus
TTCATTGCATCAACCCACCTAGGATCACTAACAGCCTCCTCAAAACTATTAGGTTCAGCAGTCTTATTCAAAGAAGCAACAAAGCACAAATTATCAACAGATAGACATGAATAGTTGACAGCTTTATCTAAAGCATATTTAACTTTACTATTTAGCACAATGTTTTCAAACCGTTTTGGCAAAACAATATTCCTACTAGATCTCATAAGAGTAAAACTAATTCCCTTAGATGGGTTGGTCTCAACATTTGAGGTACTAGTGTTATCTGCACTACCAAATCCTTCACTACTACTACTCTCACTTCCAGTTCTTGAATGTTGATTATCAACATCACTTGGAGTGGCAGATGTAGAGGGGATTGGTTGCTGATCATCACAAGTAACCTCATGAGATCCATGATTCCCTTCTTCATCATCGAGACTAATAAAACTGGGAGTTAACACTTCAACACTATCAAAAAAAATTAAATGATTTACATTTTCAGCCAAATTACCACCTTGATTGTTTAATTGATTGGATTTAAAAGGGAACACGGTTTCATAAAAATTTTACATCTCTAGAATAAAATTCCCTTTGATTATCTAAATTCCACAATTTATAACCTTTTCTAACATTTGAATAACCAATCAAGACACATTTTTCAGCATTAAAAGAGAATTTATCAGAATCATTTAAGACAGTACTGAAGCATAAACACCCAAAATTCCTATGATGAGCAAAAGAGGGTTTAAAACCAAACATAAGTTCATACGGACTTTTTCCTAAAAGAACAGATGAGGGTAACCTATTAATAAGTTATACAGCAGTCAATAAACAATCAGACTAGAAACGAAGTGGAACATTACTTTGAAACAACAGAGATATTGCCATGTTTAAAATATTGAAAACACAATATTCTGTGCATATTTTCCTCCATGTTTCACACCAATCAACGATTCGTGCATATCTCCAACCAATCACTATTATTTTCCCTTTATTAGTTGCCTTTTTGAGGTTCTTGTACTGCCTATATTTAGGCTTGTTTTTTTTTTGTAATAATGTATCAATTGTATCAATCGTATACAATACAGTAAACCTTTTCTGACCTAAAACCTTTATGGTATCAGAGCGCTGATCATCACGCTCGATTCAAAACCAAAACCAAAACCCTAACATTCTCCTCACCTTCTTGCTGATATGACAGGCGGTGTGACAAATGAGTCTGTCAAAACCGATGCTACCACCCAGATCATAACTCACCGTACTACCTCCACCCATCCGATTATCCGAGGAAAATGCATGTCAACGATGCGTTAACCGATAATAATTACCTTGATTGGGTCCAATAGATGGAAAATTTATTGTTTACCAAAAACAAGATAGGCTTCATCGATGGAACTATCAAAAGGCCAGAGATGGGCGATGCAAAATACATGGCATGGATGCGATGCGACGCGATGATCAAGGGATGGCTCACTCCGGCCATGGAGAAAGAGATCCGAGGAAGCGTAAAGTACGCCAATTCAGCGTCAGAAATCTGGAAGGATCTTAAGGAGCGATTCGGAAAGGAAAGTACACCACGTGCATATGAATTGAAGCAGAAAATCTTGAACACCAAACAAGAAGGGATGACGGTATCAGCCTACTACATGAAACTGCGTGGTTTGTGGGACGAGATACAGTCTTTTTTGCCTACTCCGATTTGTAAGTGCAGTGGTTGTACTTGTGATATTGGAAAATCTATTAGGGAACTTAAAGAGAAAGAACAACTCTATGAGTTCCTTATGGGTCTGGATGGAGAATTTTCCATCATTCGAACTCAGATTCTTGCAACCAAACCGATTCCATCTCTAGGGAGTTCTTATCACCTTGTTGCCGAGGATGAGCAACAAAGAGCCATTACCGGAGTGAAAAGACTGGCTAATGAAATGACGGCTTTTCAAACCTCTATGAAACAAGGTAGACCGTCGAGTCGGATCGGCCAAAAAGAAAACAAGAGTGTCACACACTGTGATCATTGTGGAAGGGATGGACATACACAAGATGGATGTTTTAAAATAGTCGGTTACCCAGAATGGTGGAACGTGAAGAATAAGTGAGAGAAAGCAAAACCAAAGGCAGCTTGTGCGGAGACCGAACTAGACCCGATTGCAAGCTTGACAAGAGAACAATATGAACAGTTTCAGAAGCTTTTTGCTGCTGAAAACAAACCTGAACAGAGTGAGCCTCCTCGTACCGCAAACATGGCGGGTAAGTTTAAACATGATGAAGAGTGGGTAATGGATTCCAGATGTATGAAACATATTACTTACAGTCTGATATCCTTGAGAATAGAACTGAATCCAGAAATGAGCCGCCCGTAACCATCCCCAACGGAGACAACGTGTTGGTCGAAGGAAAGGGGAGCCACACGTTTCCAAATGGAGCAAGGGTGCAAGATATGTTGCACGTCCTGAAATTTACTTTCAATCTCTTGTCTGTGAGTAAACTCACAAAGGATCTAAATTGTGATGTAACCTTTTTTCCCGGTTTCTTTGTTATGCAGGGCTTGCGTTTGAGGAAATTGATTGGAGCGGGTAGGTGCAAGGATGGTCTGTATCAAATGGGGATGCTTGGGACTAGAAGGAAAGCTATGATGGTGACTAGTGATTTGTGGCATAAGCGGCTCGGACATGCGGGTGACGAGAAGTTGTCTCAAATAAATTTCCTTAGTAATTTTTCATTTAAGAACAGTGACAATGTTTGCGATTCTTGCATGAAGTCTAAGTTTACTAAATTGCCTTTTCCCACTAGCACGACTAAAACAAATGCTTGTTTCGACCTCATTCATTGTGATATATGGGGTAGGTACCATACGCCCTCGTTTACAAAAGCCAACTATTTTTTGACGATAGTTAACGATTTTAGTAGGTCCATTTGGGTCTACCTTCTCAAACATAAATTTGAGGCGAGTACGTGCCTAATGCATTTTCACAAGATGGTTAAAACTCAATTTGAGAAGAACATAAAGAGAATAAGGTGCGATAGCAGTGGTGAATTCATTTCTAATAAAATGGTGAATTTTTATGATGAAGAAGGAATCATGTTGGAAACGACGTGTCCGCACACTCCACAACAAAACGGGATCGTGGAGAGAAAACATAGGCACTTGCTTGACACGGCGCGTGCTCTCATGTTTGAGGCAAAACTCCCGAAAATATTTTGGGGAGAGTGTGTGTTAACCGCGACACACATCATAAATAGGTTACCCTCAAAAGTCATCAAAGACAAAACACCATACGAGTTACTTCGTGGTGAGAAACCGAGCTACGATCACATGAGGGTCTTGGGTTGCTTGGCATATTATCGAAGCATTAAAACAAATGGAGACAAGTTTGAGATAAGGGGTAGACCGGGTGTATTCATGGGGTACCCTATCGGAACAAAAGGGTGCAAAATCTACGATCTAAATAATGGCAAGATAATCACGTCAAGAGATGTAAAGTTTGCCGAAAGGGTTTTTCCATTCGCCACAAAGTTCGAACAAGGCAAACATGAGGGGGAGGACGTATTCACAAGCTTCATGGATGAAGAAAATGGGCCTAGTATACCGAACATGCCAAGTACCGAGAATTTGGGCCCAAACGGTCCAGAAGCCCATCGAAATGAAGAAGAAGAACTTGAGGAATTAAACCAATATAGCCCAAGTAACGATACTGGGCCGATTCTTGATGGACCGAATGTTTTTTTCCCAATCACAAATACCCGATGAGCCTCTTGTTTGTGAAGCCCAAAATCAAAGCAATGAAGGTATCGCACAAGGTAGAGAGAAACGGACTAGGACCAGACCCGCACACCTCAAAGACTATGACGTGAAGCTGCCCACATCCCTAAACCATGCGCCCCCCGCCTCCGATCAAGGATCCTCAACGGTATGTCCCATAGCTAACTTTGTTTCTTATGAAAAAATTTCAAAACCTCATAAAGCCTTCCTTACGGCCATCACCGAAAATGATGAGCCAAAAAGTTTCAAACAAGCCGTACAGGACCAACATTGGAGGGATGCCATGAAAAAGGAGATAAAGGCCCTTGAAGAAAACGGAACTTGGATAATAGAAGATCTTCCCAACGGGAAACGAGTCATTGACTCCAAGTGGGTCTATAAAACAAAATTTAAACCGAATGGTGAAGTCGAGAGGTACAAGGAAAGACTCGTCGCCAAAGGATACACAAAAATGGAAGGCGTTGATTACCACGACACTTTTGCGCCAATGGCGAAGTTGGTGACCGTAAGAAGTCTCATTGCCGTAGCTATCAAAAGGGATTGGAGTATTCATCAACTAGATGTGAATAACGCGTTCCTGCATGGTGACTTGCATGAGGAGGTGTACATGCGAATACCTCAAGGCTATGACAAAGGGGGAGGAACAAAGGTATGCAAATTAAGGAAGTCCCTATATGGGTTGAAACAGGCCTCTAGAAATTGGTATAAAAAATTTACATTGGCCCTCTTACAACTCAATTACAAACAATCCGCTGCGGACCACTCACTTTTTATCTACAAAGAAGGGAAAGTTTTTGTCACCGTCCTCATATATGTAGACGACGCCATCGTGGCAGGGAACAATGAAGACAAAATCAAAGAAACAAAGAAATTCCTAAACTACAAGTTTAGCATTGAAGACCTCGGGCCGCTAAAGTATTTTCTTAGAATAGAAGCCGCACGAACTAAAGACGGGATAGTGCTAAGTCAACGAAAATACACCCTTGACATCCTAGAGGATAGTGGAATGCTAGGATGTAGACCGTGCACCTTCCCGATCGAACCGAACATGAAGCTTGATAAAGGAGAAGATGATGCTCGTGTTGATGCTAGCAAGTATCGAAGATTAGTTGGCTAATTACTCTATCTCCAAGCCACTAGACCGGACCTTGCCTACTCGGTAAATGTTCTAAGTCAGTTCGTTTCGGACCCTCGACAGAAGCACATGGATGCTGCCATGAGAGTCCTACGCTACCTAAAGGCAACACCAGGGCAAGGTATCTTTTTTCCGAAGGAAGGTGGTACAGATTTAGTGGCATACTGTGATGCGGATTGGATGGGGTGCTCGCTCACAAGAAGGTCAAGGACGGGATACGTTTTACTGTTAGGGGGAGCTCCCATTTCATGGAAATCAAAGAAGCAGTCAGTCGTTTCTCGATCCTCAGCTGAAGCCGAATATCGCGCAATGGCCAATGCTACTAGTGAAATTTTGTGGATGCGCTGTTATTAGAGGGATTAGAAACAAAATAACACAACTCTACACCGCTCTATTGTGACAATAATGCAGCTCGACATATCGCAAACAACCCAGTTTTCCACGAACGAACAAAGCATGTGGAAATGGATTTCTATTTTGTCAAGGAGCGAGTTGAATCACATGAAATAAAACCTCTCTATGTTGACACGAAGGCACAGATATCCGATCTCCTCACAAAGGCTTTAGGGACCAAACAACTCGAGTTTCTTCTGGTCAAGATGGGCATGCGTAATCTGCAAGCTCCACCTTGAGGGGGAGTATTGAAAACACAATATTCTGTGTATATTTTCCTCCATGTTTCACACCAATCAACAATTCGTGCATATCTCCAGCCAATCACTATTATTTTCCCTTTATTAGTTGCCTTTTTGAGGTTCTTGTACTGCCTATATTTAGGCTTGTTTTTTTTGTAATAATGTATCAATTGTATCAATCGTATACAATACAGTAAACCTTTTCTGACCTAAAACCTTTATAAAAGGTGTCTATGTTTTCTCTCTACCACACCATTTTGCTGTGGTGTATAAGAGCATGATGTCTGATGTAATATACCCTTAGATTTACAGAAAAATTTCATTTTACTATTAACAAACTCAGTCCCGTTATCACTTCTAAAAATTTTGACTTTTTTCTTAAACTAAGTTAATATTAATTCATAAAAACTTTCAATATTTTCAAAAACATCCATTTTATTTTTTAACAAATAGCACCAAACAGTTCGAGAATAATCATCAACCACAGTTAAAAAATATTTAAACCCATCTCTACTAGTAAATTTATATGGCCCCCAAACATCTAAGTGTATAATATCACCTGTATTTTTAGTTTTATGCTCACTTAGTGGAAATGGGACTCTAACTTGTTTGGCCCTATGACAAATTTCACACGGATGACTAACAACATCAACAACACCTAATTCACCTTTTAAAATGGTCAAGACCTGGTCAGCAGGATGTCCTAATCTACTATGCCAAAGATTACTGTTGTTTAAACTATTAAAGCACAAATTAACAGAATTACCATTTTATTCACAAAGTACAGACCATTATCTTGTTTACCAGTCACCAGGATTCTCCTTGATTTCGAATCCTGAAGTAAACAAGTATTCTCATTAAACACAACAGTGATTTGACTATCTTTAGACAACTTATAGACAGAAAACAGATTGACATCATAATCAGGAACATAAAACACATCATTTAAAATAACACCTTTAGCAAGAGTTATACTCCCAATTTTAGATACTTTAGCTTTGGTTCCATTAGGATGACACACTTTTAAATCATACTCAGACACATCAATACAATTGAACATATCTTTATTAGTTTTAACCATGTGCTAATTAACACCAGAATTAACTATCCAATTATAATCAAAACCAAAGTTAATTTGACTTGAGCAACTAACAAAACTGCCAAAAGAATTAACAACAAAACTAGACTTACCTCCCATATTAGAACTCTGAGGATCAGTACTAGTCTTTTCACCAACAAGAGTTAAAAGTTTTGCAACCTATTCAGGAGAAAAAGGAGACATAGAAGGAATAGAAGATACATTTGACTTATTATCTGAAAAAAATTTCCCAACCTGACCACCAAACTTCTTTTTAAACTCTGGAGGATACCCAACCAATTCAAAACATCTATCAACAGTATGACCCATCATATTACAATGAGTACATTTAAGGTTAGGGTTGGGTCCTCTAAACACCTTCCTTTTTTTGTTCAATAGATTGATTAACCTTTGACACAAAAGACATGTTTTGACACTTAGTTCCTCCACTAGCATTTCTATGTCATTCTTCTCTGGACACAATTGAAAAAGCAACTTTGACTTAAGGAAATGGCTCTTTAGTTAACAAATTAGTTCTTACAGGTTGATAGATATCATCTAAACCCATAAGAAATTGCATTAGTTTTATTAAAGTAGAAAAGTCATTATAATCCTTAGCAGCCTGACATGAACATGAAGGCAGTTGAAGCATAACATCGAACTGTCTCCACATTGTGTTCAACTTATGATAATATTCAGATACAAAACTCCCATTTTGAGTAATACCATTGATTTTTTATATAGCAAAAGCCCAAATAAGTCAATGAATGAACAATATAAACCACAACAATTTTAACATCCCCCTTTCATTCATTCGGCTTAAACATATCTATCAATTCTAATCTTTTACAAAAGTCTTTATGCTGAATAGCATCAATAAGACCTTTGGTAAAAATGTCTGCAAGTTGACTTTCTGAGTCAACTTTAGTAGGATTGATAACACCATCAGCCACTTTCTCTCTTAAAAAATGTAGATCCAACTCAAAGTGTTTTGTTCTTTCATGAAACACAGGGTTAGCTGCTATTGACATAGCAGCTTGACTATCACAATCCAAATCTATAGGCAACTGGAAATCAACATGCAACTTTGTTAACAAATTTTTAAGCCACATAATTTCACACGTAGCAGAGCACATGGCTCTATACTCAGCTTCTGTTGTTGACCTGGAAACTGTACCTTGTTTCTTGCTTTTCCAAGAAACAAGACATTCTCCTAGGAATATACAAAAGCTAGTAACTGATCTCCGAGTGGACAAACATTTTGCCTAGTCAGAGTCAGCAAATCTACACAACATTAACTTATTACTTTTCTTAAAACTTAGTGCTTTACCAGGACTTTATTTCAAGTATCTTAAAAGTCTTAAAGCCAAATTCAAATGTATTTCTTTCGGACTATGCATAAATTGGCTTAAAAACTGAACTGTGTAACTAATGTCAGGTCTAGTTAAAGACAAGTAAATTAACTTTCCAATTAACTTTTGATATCCAGACACATTTGTAAGCAACTGCTGATTTTTATCAACTTTAGAAGTAACTAAGTAACTCTGCTCTATCGGTGTACTCACAGGTTTACACCCTAAGTAACCAAACTCACTCAAAAGTTCTAAACCATACTTTCTTTGACTAAGACAAACACTGCTTTTATCATACAAAACTTCACTTCCTAAAACATACTTTAACACACCCAAATCTTTAATTTTAAAGCTGTCATTTAAAACTTGTTTAACATTTTTAATTTCATCAACTGAGTTACCTGTTAAAACAATATCATCAACATATACTAACAGGAAAATTGTTAGGAAACTTTTTATGTAAGTATTGAAGAAAAACTTATTCAGCCTGATCTAAAGAAAAAGATAAAGTCCTGAAGATCAAACAATAAGAAGAAACCAGATAGGACGCTTGAAAAGAACAACACACCTTCATCAAAGAATCAGAAGCTGATCAAGAACAAGAGAAGATTATCAGAAAAGACCATTCTGATGAATCTGATGATATTTCTGATCAGTTTCTGGTAAATCTGATCATTGGACTTTCTGATGATTTGTTCATCAGAATTTCTGATGAAGTGGTTATCAGATTTTCTGATAAACACCACTTATCTGAACGAGTTCTATCCTGCCACAATAATCAAAGCAACTTGAGATTATTGGATCTCATGATAACCGAAGCAACTTGATAATTGGATTCAATGAATATGTTAAGAAGCTACTTTTTGCAGGACAAGTGCATGAATAAACAAATGTTTATTCATGCCCCTAGGCTTTCTATAAATAGTTGCCTGATGATATAGATGTGACTTATACCAAATCTGATGTTGGTGAATCAGAGTTTGTAAAAAATGTGGTTGACAAGGTTTCTAAAGATGAAAATGAAAATGATTCCACCAAAAATGACATTTCCAAATGACAAGATGAAGAGAGCTTTCACAAAAATTATTTAAAAATTTCAAAATCTGATTAAAAAATGAATAATGATCCAATATTATTGGCATATCACATGGTTGGATCTGAAAAATTGTTTTCAGGTATTGAATTCCTGATTCAAAATGTGATTGTGCATAAGATCGAAAAAGTGTTCAAGTTGGTGGAAATCAAGTTATCTGAAGTTGAAAATCTTGCGGGAAAAGCTAGAAATTTGAAAGGAGAAAAATCTTTTTTTATACCAAACCTCGAAATGCACGTTATCAGAAGAATAATCAAAGAGCCGGTTTAGGTTATAAAAAGAAAAATAATCAAAAGAAAAGTTTTGAAAAGTCAAATTTTCAGAAAAATATGAACTTTGTTCATGGAACAAGTTCAGAAAAAGAGAAAGAACTACAATTTAGTCGACAAACTAACGAAGAGTTCTATGTTCAAAAGAAGCAACAACAACAGACAAAGTATGTTTCTAAGAAAAAAATGTTTTAAATGTAAACAAATTGGACACATTGGTTGCAAATGTCCACAAAATCTGAAGCCTGTGTATTGTGACAACCCTGAAGATTACAGGTATCCGTACAATTAAATAATATTTAACTTGTGCTTAATGACTGTGCTTGATCTCAACTGATGATTAAACTGCTTTCTGATTTCTGTTACATACATACATATGCATCACATTCATACCGTCACTCCATTTATTACACACAAACTTTAGTGGCAAACTTGATGCACAAAGCACAGTTAGCACAGTGAGCGGATAACTCAGACACATGCTGACAACGCCAGTACATAGACAGACACTATATTGAGGCCCAGTATGAGCCAAGGACAATGTACTACACTAGTATGGAGTGTAGGGAAGTAAGGACCATAAAACTGCGTCACTAGGTGATAGTTTAGGTGCCGGAAAGTGCCTAAGACCCACTTAAAATGCAAAATTCTGCACTTAATAACAAAATTCAGCATTTAAACATGCTAGTCACTTGCAAAAATATGGCAAAATGGTCATGTATGCTTTCCTAAGTGTCGGGAATTAAAAGGGTCACTAAAAGCTGCATAAAGGACACTTTACCACATAACTTAGCACTTTAACGGAACGGTATCAAACCGAACAACCGGACATTACCCGGAACACCAAAATAATGCTAGAAACATTGTTTTTATTTTTCTAAGCTAGTTATGGTCCCCGAACACCCTAACACATTATATATTATGTCATAACACCTAAACCTTGAACTATTTCACTTATCTTCTAACTAAATTAGTTAATTACCATTACAAACTAACTAAACCAACCCCCCCCCCCCCCAAACCGGTTATGGAACAAGTGGGACACCCCTTGATTTACTTGAATTGTTTAATGGATGTGATATGTACTTAAGAAGCATATGGACCAAGGGATTAAGGATTGTTGGAAAACTTGTTTATAAAACCTTTGGATCATTCTCATTATCATCATTCACCAAACTCAACAAAACTCTTTCTCTCTTCTCTTACTTGGCTTCGGCCGACCTCAAACCACACCACCATCATCATCATTCAAACTTGTTCTTCCATTTTACAAGCATACAAAGGTGATAAAGACCATACAAAGGAGCTAGGAGCTTTCGGATTATTAAGGACCTTCTTCGTTTGCTATTAACCACCTCATTTCTTCTCTTGATCTTCCCTAGCTTAAAAGCTAGTAGTAAGTCTCTTGAATCCTTATTTATGCCATGTTTATGATGGTTAATAGTTATATTAAGATGATATCTCAAGAACACTAAAAGATTATAAACAAAAGTCTTGAACATAAAGTAACATGATGATGAAATAAGATGAAATCTTGATAAAATAAAGTTGTTTTGATGTTATGTTGTTGATATCTTGATGATTACTAGTAACATGATGGTTAGTCATCATATGAAGCTTGTTTAGTTATAATTAAAAACATGACTTAACAAGTTAGGGGTAATTATGTGCACATGAAATAGCCACCCACTAGTGAAGACATGAACTTGAAAGTAGATGATTTTCTTGAAAAATAATGAACATAGTGAACTAGTAAACTTGTAAATCCAAGTCTTGATGATGCTTTTTATAAAACTAATCAAGTTAAAAAGATGGGTTTTGAAGGATCATAACTTTGCTTGCATATACATTGTTTTTGGAATTTAAAGGAGTATAAGGATGCAAGTGAGACATGAAAATGTTGTAAGTAGATGTTTTTGTAAAATAAGTTCACAAGTTGTGAACATCTAAAAATTCCGAGAACAAGATTCTAATAAAAACAAACACACTTTGGATGGTAACTAAACCCACTAAACACCCCACTAAGTTACTACGCGTTTTTACGAAAAACCAAGTTCATGTCATTATGTAAAGTGCACTGTTTTTGCACTTGGTTAGTGTAATGTTGTTTAATAAATTGTTGTTGATTGATTGGATGAATTTTTGAAAAGAAAATGATATTCTAATAAGCATGGACATCTCCGTTTACAAAGGAAACTCTGGCGAAATTTTCTAAAATTCCAACACTTAGAAAATATTTTTTTTCTAACAAATGTTACAAATATATTTTACAACTTGTGTTTTGAATATAAACTTCGCCATGGGTTTTGTCACAGAAATACAAAGTATCGGAGGTTGATGTTATAAATAAAAACGGATAAATATATATTTAGAATATATGTTTTACACTAAGACACTTGTGTGAATATTTGCATATTTTGTGAACTAGTTATATTATTTTAGGGTAAAATAATATAACTTACAAATACCACGGAAAATCATAACTCCAAATTAATACCCAAAAATCACACGGAATAAATATTTAAGTTATACGCTTGATATTGTTTAACCAAACGCAAAGACATAACTTACCAAAATATTCCGCAAAATACTCTTACACATATATTTTTGGTAAAATACTATTTTGGAAGCTAAAGAAGTAAAATATATTATTTTTGAGAAAAATACATATATTTTGGGAATAAGTTATTTTAGACAAATGAGTTAAATATATTTTTCCAAGTGGGACTTAAAATATATTTTTCGAAACTACAAATGTACATGTGTAAATACCCCCATCCTTGGGAAGGAAATACGCATATAAAATACTTGAGAAGTATGGATACGAAATAGTTACCTAACTATTATTCCAAAACTTAAAAAATAATTTAAGTTAAAATAATTTATTTTAACAAATGATTGTAACTTGGAATAATGTCAAGGAATCGTAACTCAAACATAAATACAAAGGCAAGGCACGGCCCGATCGTCTAATAGACATTAGTACATTGTAGGGAGTCGTGTTTGCTGACGAGACCGGAGATTTGAGTACGATTCAGGAGACGCACTACTGTGAGTTCATGTCCCCCTTTTCTCTTAACTGTTTTCAGTTTTATACTTCGGGTGTGGAATACATGTTACAATTATTACAGACGCTTTTATACATGTTATGGTTAGCTTAAGGAGGGTTTACTACTTAGATCATGTGAAAGGTGGGTACAACACTTAAGGCCATTAATCCTCGTTGTTAGGACCGAGGGACATGAGTGATAGATCTATTTGGGTGTAGCGAGCCCACACCCATGAGGCCGGGGCGTCCCATAGTGGTGACTGTGTCTTACAGCCGGAGGCCCGGAACAAATTTGCTAGGTTTGAGTACTTCCTGCACCGTTTCACACATACCAGTGGCTTTGCAACCCATTGGTGATCTCTTTTTCCTTAATTGCTACATACCAGGGACTTTCATACATACAGACACATTACAAAGGTTTATACATACTCACTTACACATGAACTCGCTCAACTTTTGTTGATTTTTCAAACTACATGTATTTCAGGAAACTAGCGGATCTGGCGGAGTATGCACATGTCTAGCTGCGTTGAATAAGAGATGTCATACAGGGTAGTAGGTTTAGGAGGTGTAACCCTTACCTGGACGGGTTACATGTCTTTAAACCACGTCTTATTTAAAGTCTTTTGCTGTGTCTCATGAACACGTCGTAAACAAGTATGGTTTGTAACGTATGTTAGGTGTCGACATTTTCAAACAATGATGTTGTGGTATTTTTAAACCTAATGAATGGATGAACATCTTGCGTTTTTATCATATAGCATTGTTATGATTGTTACTATGGTATTAAGAAGTCACACCAAATAAACCCACGCTTCCGCAAAAGCCAGGGTGTGACAGCTTGGTATCAGAGCCTCGATCTTAGCGAACTAGGATTCCTTCTCGAGTCTAGACTATGATCATCAGGGCTCTCACGAAAATGTTTTCAAACATTTTTACATTACATACATTGTACGTCCAGATCCAGGGAACAAACATATTTACAAAAAAAAAGGCACAAATACACATTTCAAAAGGGTATATTTATAATTCAGTCTTAGAGACTGAGGGAGGATCAGTCCTAGAGACTGAGGGAGGATCAGTCTTAGAGACTGAGGGAGTTTGGTCTTAAAGAGAACAGAGATTCAGTCTTAGAGACTGGGAGGTTGGTCTTAGAGACCAGGGATTTAGTTTTAGAGACTGGGAGGTTGGTCTTAGAGACCAGGGATTTAGTCTTAGAGACTGGGAAAATTGGTCTTAGAGACCAGGGAGTTGGTCTTAGAGGCCAGGGAGTTAGTCTGAGAGACTGGTTGGGATAGTCTGGGGAAGACTAGGATGATTACTTGCTTACATTGATTGTGACTTACATGTTTATTTGACTACATGTTGATATATGTGTGGTTGTGTTACAGACACCATGCCATCATCTTCTGATACCGAAGTATCAGACACATTGGATCCTATGGCGATTGTGTCAGACGACGAGATTGTCTCTGAGGATGAGGTCTATACATCGGATACCACTAGTACGGACTATGACGATTTCCAGCCTTTTGCTCTACCAGACTTCGGGGATGACGTGCCTCTAGCTGATGGTCCTTTCGACGGGGACCTACCTCTTATTCAGGTCCCTGCTCCTCTCCCACTCGCTGCAGTTCCGATCGAGGATCTGCCACATGACGAGTTCGCTGATGATGACATCGACTTATTCATTGAGGGTCCCCCGGAGGGTGACCAGGATGGTGTGGCCCTTATAGATGACGATATCCCTCCTGCTGATGTTCCCGTTGATGATCATGTTGTTCCCATGGTTAAGGTTCATGCTGATGTTCCCGTTGACGACCCTGTAGTTCCTATTGTTGAGGTTCCTGCCACTGACGCTGTTATCTTGCCACCTGCTGAGGCTCCTGTAGAGGAGGCTCCTTCTGATTCATCTGGTCCAGACTCGTTTAAGTCTGTGGCATCCGCATCTATTCACGACCAGGGCGTGCAGCGCTACCCTCCTGACACAGACTCAGACATGGCGATGTCTGCTGCGCCTGTCGTTCCCCATGACGTTGACCCGGATCCTGAGGTCGAGTTCGTACCTGCTGAGCCTGTTCCAGTTGGCCCAGAGCCTGTCATTGCTCATGATCCTATTGATGCTCCAGCTATTGCACTTTTGCCGGATCCTTTACCAGAGCCTGATTACATTGATATACCAGTCTTGGCACCACCTATTGTTGATGCACCAGTCGTTGTACCACCGGTTTCTGATGTTCCTATTGTTGATGCACCACTGCCTGATCCTGTGCCGGTGTTTGCCGACCGTGCACCTTTTGCCACACATGTCGATCCGAGATATGCCGACACCCATAATGGGTGGATCGAGGATGACGATTATCCATCCTTTGTTGTACCAGTCACACCCACTGTTGCACCCGTCTTTGCACCGCTTGATGTTCCCCAGTATCATCCGCACGTATCTGATGTCCACCGCACGGACTTACCCATCACCTTTCTCCAGGATATCCCTCCTCCCCGTCTAGGGGAAGGACCTTCCCCACAGCACCACGATCACGTGCCACCCACGATAGCAGCTTTTCCTTTTATGCCCTCTTTTACACCTGCCCCACACACTACTTTTCCTGCTTCAACACCTATGGGCGAGCCATTTTTGTGGTCATCGCCCAATGTCATGCCTCTGTCAGACCCGTATCACCTTTTCCATGTCGGATATTCCACGAAGGACATACTTATATCCCTGCAGTTACAGCAGGATGCATTGAGCAGACGCGTTTTGGAGCTGGAGAGGACTCCGCGTCCTCCACCTTGTCACGGTCAGTCTCCTTTTGCTACACTACCAGCTCCTCTTCCACTAACCCCTGATTCTGATATTCACTTCCTTACTCCTGAGCAGCAGATTGGTTACTTGCTGCGCGTTATCCATGCACTTGAGGAGGATTGGGTGCGTTTGCGCCGTTTGATTTTCTTCCCTCCTCCTCCTCCCCCATCAGCATGAGGATTTTTGGTCTGTTGCAGGTAGTGTTACTTTTGGTGAGAAGACAGCGATTAAGCCGACTACACAGCATTTTGAAGACCGCATTTTGACATGATGACTTTTGATATCTGATTTTTGGTTGTTGTATATGACTAGATAGTTTAGACAAGGGCGATGTGGCCCTTAGTCGCTTTTGATGTACGATACAGTTATAAAACTTGTAAACATTGTATTGTGGTCTTGATTTTATGATAAGCTAAATCGCAGTGTTCTCACCATATGCGTTGTTGAATTATTTGTTTTATAGCATGGGATGTTATGTGTTATTGTGTTGATGGATGTTATTACATACGCATATTACTTACTTACTATGACCTGACCAATATGATCATCTTTTAGAAGATGCCTCCACGACGAGACACACGTTTGCCTACCCCTGAGGCAGAGTTGCAAGCAAGAATTTCGCAGGCCATTGCTGATTACGAGGCCTCCCGCGCTGAGACCAGCAGGAATACCTCAACAAACAAAAACCCACCAAATGGTAATGATAAGTCACTCGAGACACATTACACTACATTTGGACATTTCATGTGCAAATGCTAATGTTTTCTATGAATAACATTGCTTGGACAGGATGCACCTACAAACAATTTCTTGACTGTAAGCCCTTAAACTATGACGGCACTGGAGGCACTGTTGCATTTGTCAGATGGGCAGAAAAGACGGATTCTATTTTAAGGATGAGCAAGTGTGCTCCTGAACAACAAGTTACATACATCTCAGGGCTCTTTCTTGATGGTGCTTTATCATGGTGGAATTTGCAAGTACAGACCTTGGGAGAAGCGGCGACATATGCATTAACATGGACTGAGCTGAAGGAGATCATGCGGAAGAAATACTGTTGTCACACCCCGGATTTCCACGTGTCACCGGTGGGCCCGGTGGGGAGTATCGTGACGTCATGGTTGGCAACATAATAGTCAAACAACACAATATATATGAATGCACAGCGGAAGCAAACGATAATCATTATTACATTCCGAATATAAAGTAATATTCAGTATTACAACGGAAAGTAAAGGATCTACAGGCGGATCTTTAAAACATATCATTTGTTCAACAGACTTTAGACGCCTAGAACTTGCAAGGTTCCTTATTATGGTCCTGAGCCGCTTCCAGCCTATTACGTACTTGTACCTGTCACTTAGACTTTTGAAAATACGTCAGTTTTCACTGGTAAATACACTCAACCGACTCATTTGAAAAGAGTTTAATAGAATTGATTTGCATGCACCAGGCACAAAACCTTTTGACACTTTGATTAAAATGCACAGAGGCAAAATTAATCTTTTTATGCTTTGGGATAAACTATATCTCATGTTATCAGTTTTACATAACTTGCTCTACATACGGGGCCCGAATCTATGCCGGTTCATGATTAACCGACTCACCACTATTCCCTTATTGGGAATCCCTTATTGGGTATGATTATTTTTCCCTTATTGGGAATCCCATAATGGGTAAAATTATTATTTAGCATATAGCATCTGTCAGGTGTATGCCTACACCCCGTGCTTAAGTCGTGGCCATTGCAATTTAATGAGTCAATGTTTCAGTCAAGCAATACGAATTAAACAGGTTACATGCCTCTCGGATTGCTAATTGTGCATTAAATCGTATTTTACAATTCTGTTGACTTTTTCGGTCAACCTTTGACTCGACAAACGACCTAGTTAGGTCTGGAATCGGTACGTGCCCTTATAAGGGTTTAATACCCATATAATTACCTATCTAACGGTACTTTTAATTCGGGTTACGACTGAGCCATCGTTACTTAATCATGAAGTCAATGTTAATTACGATATAATGACTTTTAAGCTAAATACCTAGCTAGAATCAATTTAGAAAGGATTAGCCAACTTACAAGATGATTAATGATGATTAGGGAGCTTGTGATTCAGCTTGGAAGTCCCACCAATGATCAGACAAAGAATGGTGAATGAATGAAACATTGAAGGTCTTATATACTAGTGATCATCACCATAACATGTTGACAACTAACTCTAGGATCAACCACAACCATCAAACACTTGTCCTACATGTTTAGGGATGTCTAGGGGTCATGCACATGCAAGAAAAACCGGCTTAAAGGGTCACATTCGCGCATAACAGGCTGCTGTGGGTTTTCTGTGGGTTTTCTGTCGCTGGCAGCTACCTTACGGACCGTAAGGTCACCAAGGTTACGGTCCGTAAGCTTGTCTCCAGCCTCTAAAGTTGACTGTTCTTTGGCATTTCGAAGGGGCAATCTCACTATCCGACTTTGTGACTTCAAATAACACTTAGGGACCTCCATAATGTGTCTAAAATAGTTTCATACCCTACCATTATGTATTGTTTCCAATGAATGCATATACAAGACCCGAAAACCTCGGTTTACCATTCATTTTCTTCGTGATATCACAACATGCTTTTGCAAGTTCAATATTGTGAACCGAAATTCTGAATTGAGGGTATAAAAGATGTGTATAACATTTAATCGGGTCTTGGGATTTTATAATTGAGGTCGTTCAGAGGTAACAGTTTAACATGACGCCACTTTAAATCCTGCCGAATCATCTTTATTAAATCCGGGTTTTACAACGCGTTTTGTCTGACATGACACGTGTCGTTTTATTATTGAACCCGAAATTTTCGAGGTGTTACATCCTCACCCCCTTAAAATAAATCTCGACCCGAGATTTACTGAAACAAGTAAGGGTACTTTTCTTTCATCGTGGATTCAACCTCCCACGTGAATTCGGGGCCTCTACGGGCATCCCATATGACCTTTACAATAGGTACATGCTCCCTTCGAAGCTTCTTTACCTGTCGATCTTCAATCGACAAAGGTTTTTCCCACAAATTTCAAGCTCTCGTCTATATGCATATCTGTACGCAGTATAACCCGTGATCCATCAGCGAAGCACTTCTTCAGATTGCAGATGTGGAACACATTGTGAATTCCACTGAGCTCATCCGATAAGTTTAACTTATAGGCAACTGAACCTACACGTTCGATAACCTCGAAAGGTCCTATGTATCTCGGCTTAGCTTGCCTTTCTTACCAAGTCGCATCACTCCTTTCCAGGGCGATTTCCATTGTTGAACTTTATTCCTTAACAAAAATTTAGGAGGTTTGCTATTTTCATAATCCTTAATTTTCTGCCGAATACTGGCATCTCACTGATGATTATGAATTTGCGTGATCTTATTGATTGTCTATAATGCAACTTTCAGATCTTAATGTTTGGACTTACCAAACTATTGTCCTAACAACAGGTGTTTAATACTTCATTCATACAAGGTCTCCTAGGGAGCAGCCTTGATGCTTATATATCAACTATTATAGAAAAGCTTATTTTAAGGTGAGAGGGTTATCCTTAATCGTTGTTAAAATAGGGTTGCGGTAATTAGTGCATAAGCAAAATGAACCGTCTTTCTTATCTAACAACATCAAACTCTCAGAATATCGAGTTAGACTATATGAATCTCCTATCTTAAAATTTACTTAATCAGGTTTTCGGTTCTCCCAATTATGGTACTATCCGTCTTGGAGATTTCATAATAATACAGCCTTAATGGGATATAAATCTTAATTCTACCTGCCTCCCTGGGGTAAGCAGGGTAATCTTAGGAGAAGATAATCGAGGTACAAGGAGGTTACAGAGATTTCCATATCTCAGGCTCCAGTTCATCCATCATTGTTCGTGTCAAATGAGTGACACCTTTATGTTATAAGTCCACGACTTCCTTAATCGGGAACATTTACTTGAAAAAAAATTTCCATTTTCGGATATCTTCTTTGAATACTACTAGTCGACTTTAGCACAATATGACCATTGGGATATCTCAGGGGTTCCATGTATTAAACCTCCATGCTGATCAGACATGGAAATAATCTATGGGACACACTAGGATACGCCAATCCTCATATGACACTTTTATCAAACATAGTTTGGCATTCGCAGGCGATAGAAAACAAAGTGAAGATAATAAAATAGAATTTTATATATTGTCGTACTCTTTCTGAGGAAGAGTACTCCAGATTCTTATGGAAGAATTATCTTCTAGGATGGGAGTCCTAGGCTATAACTGTCATCGTCTTGAAAGGCGATTCTCTTGACAGAAAGGTAAACCAATTAACATCACTAAGGGATGTCTATATATAATTATCGTATCTAATGATATTAGTCATGATCACATCGATCATATTGACTATTAGGTTTAGGTATAATCCCACCATTTTGAATAGGGGATTGTAAGGACCATAATGTTTGTGTCTCTTATGGACAATTTATTATAGCCCGTAGGCAATTCCCTTCGAAGGGATATCTATGGTATGATTATCTTTACAGATGATATTTAGTCGAGATCGTATGGACCCTACCGACTATTATGCTTGGACGTATTCCAAAATCTTTAGACAGGGTCAAAGACCACCACTGTCGTTGTCTTATCGGACAACAAATTTAGCCCGTAGGCACTCCATTACTCACGGATGTTTATAACATGATCATCTTATAAGATGATATAAGCCATGATCTCTAGATCATAAGGCAAATTAGGAATTTAAAGATTGCCAATATAGGGATGACTGTTGTAATTTTATCGAATCACATTTGTCAAGGGTGCTAACACGTTCTTAGATGTTAACAAGGATCTGAATTCCTTGAGTAGGTTTCACCATCTTGGCCGCGTAGGCTAGGTTTCACCTTTAAGATTTCCTGTCATAATTCATACTGACAGAGAAGGAAGGATATTTATTTTATTCAGGATTTTTATCATAATCCTAATTTATAAGTTAATAATAGCACAATTGGCCTAGTCGCGTAGACAAGTTAAATTTATAAGCCATGATTTCAGAGAATCGCGGCATTAAGGTTTGAATCAAAGTTCATTACCTTTACCTGACAGGGAGCTGTAGGCTACCACTGTCTTTAGTCTCAGAGGACATTAACTATAGCCCGTAGGCACTTCCCTTATAAGGGATGTTTATTACGGAATTGCCCCTTAGGGAAATTCATTAACCATGGTAAACAGAGACCATATTTGGTTAATTTATTAATCATATTTATTTAGGATTTCTATTAAAATTTTATCCTAATTATAAACGTTAACAATATATATTAGCACATAAGGCTTAGTCATATGGACATTTTATATCATTAGCCAGGATTTCAGAGAATCGAGGCATGAAGGTATTCTGGCACAATAGGCCTAGTCACAAGGACATTTATATGCTAGGATTTCAGAGAATCAAAGCATTTGAGGTTTGAACCTAGTTCACTACCTTTATCTGACAGGGAGTCATCGCTACCACTGTCTTTTGGCTCATATGGAAATGAGCAGGGCCCGTAGGCATTATGTTACCACGTATGGTTAAAATGTGATCATCTTAATTGATGATGTAAACCCAGGATTTAGGGATCATTAAACTGGGTTAGGAATCTTTTGAAGAATCCTTAATTACGTGTGTGATTCCCAACGAATCACATCTGTCAGGAGTGTTAACATATTTATAGATGTTAACAGGGATTCGAATCTTTTAAACAGGTCTTACCATCTTGGCCCGGTCTTAAAATGACCCGATGGCTAGGTTTTACTTCTAAGATTCTTATTAATCTTTCACGCAGAAAGATTTCTGAATTGAACTGTTAATAGGGATCTGAATCTATATTGAGGAACTGCCATCTTGGCCGGTCTTAATATGACCCGAAGCTAGGTCTTGTCCTTTTTAGATTTTCCCTATTTTATTATAATTGTAGATCTTACAAAAAGGAATGTTATTAAGGATCAAAATCTAAATTGAGGAACTGCCATCTTGGCCGGTCTTAATATGACCCAAAGCTAGGTCTTGTCCTTTTAGATTTTGCCATTTTATTATAATGGTAGATCTTATAATATAGGAATGATATTTTTAAACTTAATCGTTCCTTTAAAATTTAAACAAATATAGGGTTGCCCTAAATGGGACTTCAAAAGAATAATGTCGTCCTCGGAGGGACTGAATGATAAATATGTCCTTATAAGGACTATATACGGAAACGTTCTTCAGCAAAAGGAGTTTCTTCTTCATTCAATTCCTGAATGCTTTCTCCGTGGTTGCACGTTTCATCCTGGTCGCGGTACAAAGCTCAGCATTTCAAGGCTCCAGACGTGGAGAATTCTTATTACAGCTTCTTCGCTTGGCGACGTATAAAAAAAAAATTTGAAGTGAAATTTCTAGATTAGGATTGAGATTATTCCTATGTTAAGTCTAGACTCAAAAGATTTAGGAATGTGCAATTGTGTCATTGAGATTAAACACAAAAGGTTAGTGTTTAATTCACTCAATGTTGGCTCTGATACCAACCTGTCACACCCCGGATTTCCACGTGTCACCGGTGGGCCCGGTGGGGAGTATCGTGACGTCATGGTTGGCAACATAATAGTCAAACAACACAATATATATGAATGCACAGCGGAAGCAAACGATAATCATTATTACATTCCGAATATAAAGTAATATTCAGTATTACAACGGAAAGTAAAGGATCTACAGGCGGATCTTTAAAACATATCATTTGTTCAACAGACTTTAGACGCCTAGAACTTGCAAGGTTCCTTATTATGGTCCTGAGCCGCTTCCAGCCTATTACGTACTTGTACCTGTCACTTAGACTTTTGAAAATACGTCAGTTTTCACTGGTAAATACACTCAACCGACTCATTTGAAAAGAGTTTAATAGAATTGATTTGCATGCACCAGGCACAAAACCTTTTGACACTTTGATTAAAATGCACAGAGGCAAAATTAATCTTTTTATGCTTTGGGATAAACTATATCTCATGTTATCAGTTTTACATAACTTGCTCTACATACGGGGCCCGAATCTATGCCGGTTCATGATTAACCGACTCACCACTATTCCCTTATTGGGAATCCCTTATTGGGTATGATTATTTTTCCCTTATTGGGAATCCCATAATGGGTAAAATTATTATTTAGCATATAGTATCTGTCAGGTGTATGCCTACACCCCGTGCTTAAGTCGTGGCCATTGCAATTTAATGAGTCAATGTTTCAGTCAAGCAATACGAATTAAACAGGTTACATGCCTCTCGGATTGCTAATTGTACATTAAATCGTATTTTACAATTCTGTTGACTTTTTCGGTCAACCTTTGACTCGACAAACGACCTAGTTAGGTCTGGAATCGGTACGTGCCCTTATAAGGGTTTAATACCCATATAATTACCTATCTAACGGTACTTTTAATTCGGGTTACGACTGAGCCATCGTTACTTAATCATGAAGTCAATGTTAATTACGATATAATGACTTTTAAGCTAAATACCTAGCTAGAATCAATTTAGAAAGGATTAGCCAACTTACAAGATGATTAATGATGATTAGGGAGCTTGTGATTCAGCTTGGAAGTCCCACCAATGATCAGACAAAGAATGGTGAATGAATGAAACATTGAAGGTCTTATATACTAGTGATCATCACCATAACATGTTGACAACTAACTCTAGGATCAACCACAACCATCAAACACTTGTCCTACATGTTTAGGGATGTCTAGGGGTCATGCACATGCAAGAAAAACCGGCTTAAAGGGTCACATTCGCGCATAACAGGCTGCTGTGGGTTTTCTGTCGCTGGCAGCTACCTTACGGACCGTAAGGTCACCAAGGTTACGGTCCGTAAGCTTGTCTCCAGCCTCTAAAGTTGACTGTTCTTTGGCATTTCGAAGGGGCAATCTCACTATCCGACTTTGTGACTTCAAATAACACTTAGGGACCTCCATAATGTGTCTAAAATAGTTTCATACCCTACCATTATGTATTGTTTCCAATGAATGCATATACAAGACCCGAAAACCTCGGTTTACCATTCATTTTCTTCGTGATATCACAACATGCTTTTGCAAGTTCAATATTGTGAACCGAAATTCTGAATTGAGGGTATAAAAGATGTGTATAACATTTAATCGGGTCTTGGGATTTTATAATTGAGGTCGTTCAGAGGTAACAGTTTAACATGACGCCACTTTAAATCCTGCCGAATCATCTTTATTAAATCCGGGTTTTACAACGCGTTTTGTCTGACATGACACGTGTCGTTTTATTATTGAACCCGAAATTTTCGAGGTGTTACAACTGTTCACGGGCCAAAATCCAAAAGTTGGAAACTGAGTTTTGGAATCTTAAAATGGACGGCCCGAAAATCGCCAAGTATGTACAGAGGTTTCATGATTTGTCCCATGTGGTACCTTACATGGTTACGCCTGAATTTAAACGCGTGGAGCGTTTCATCTGGGGGTTGGCACCCCATATTATGAGCATGGTAACCTCTTCAAAGCCTGCAACAATTACTGAAGCCATCGACCTGAGCGTGTCCTTAACTGAAGATGCCATCAGGCTAAACAAGTTTTCAAATGCTGATCAGAAAAAGAAGGAGACTCGTATGGAGTCATCTGGCGAGAACAAAAGAAAGTTCTCCAACTTTAAAAAAGGCACCAGCAGCACCAGCAGGAAGAAGGAGGTGAACCCGCCAGTTGAAGCTAAAACTGGTGCTGAAGTCAAGGGAAAGGGATACATGGGCGCTTTGCCCAAATGTGACATATGCCTGTACCATCATTCTGGTCAGTGCAGGTTAAGGAAATGCGAGTCTTGTGGTAAGAAGGGCCATTCAAAGAATACATGCTGGGTTGGTACAGGTGCTGGTCGTGGTAACAATGGTCAAAGGGGTTTTGGTAACAACAATCGCGGTGGTAACGGAAATGGGAACCGCAACGGCGGAAATGGTAATCGGGGGAATGTTGGAAACCAAGCTGGGAACCGGGGAGCAAACAATGCTCAAGGTGGTAATGGTAACGTTCTAGGACCGGGATGTTTCAACTGCGGAGACATCGGGCACTTCAAGCGCGAATGCCCAACACTCAATCAAGCTCGTGGAAGGGTATTCAACATTGGAGCAAGGGAAGCACGCCAGGACCCAAATGTTGTCACTGGTATGTTCCCTATTAATCAACGCTTTGCATCTGTACTATTTGACACTGGTGCCGACTATAGTTTTGTATCGCTAGAATTTAAGAAAATGCTAGGGTTAACTGCTAGTCAATTAGACATTCCGTACTCAATTGAACTAGCTAATGGAAAGCTAGTTGAAACAAATGAAGTTATCAGAGGTTGCATTATAGATCTGGGAGAACATGAGTTTACACTGGATCTACTGCCAGTCGAGTTGGGAAGCTTCGACGTGGTAGTAGGGATGGATTGGTTGTCAAGCAATAAAGCTGAAATTGTATGTCACGAGAAGACCATCCACATTCCAATGGCGGATGGAGAAACGATTGTGGTTCACGGAGAGAAGCGCGATACGCCTCTGAGGATCATTAGCTGCTTGAAGGCTAGAAAATGTTTGAAGAAGGGATGTGTCGCCTTCTTGGCTCACATCATGGATAAAGAAGCAGCTGAGCTGAGGCTAGAAG
This sequence comes from Helianthus tuberosus, assembly GCA_030545235.1. Taxonomy (NCBI): domain Eukaryota; kingdom Viridiplantae; phylum Streptophyta; class Magnoliopsida; order Asterales; family Asteraceae; genus Helianthus; species Helianthus tuberosus. Next base: position 24,831 of record JARYGA010031700.1, read on the forward strand.
ATATTCCAGTCGTAAAGGAGTATCCTGAAGTCTTTCCAGAAGACTTGCCAGGATTGCCGCCACAGTGACAAGTCGAGTTTCACATTGACTTGGTTCCAGGTGTCACGCCTGTGGCTAAGGCACCCTATAGACTTGCGCCTTCGGAAATGCAGGAGTTGTCGACGCAACTTCAGGAGTTGCTAGACAAGGGATTTATCAGACCGAGCTTCTCGCCTTGGGGAGCTCCAGTTTTGTTCGTTAAGAAGAAAGATGGTAGTTTTCGCATGTGTATCGACTACCGGGAGCTGAATAAGCTGACTATCAAGAACAGATATCCTTTGCCAAGAATTGATGAGCTGTTCGATCAGTTACAAGGTTCAAGTTTTTACTCAAAGATCGACCTTCGATCGGGATATCACCAGTTGAGGATACAAGAGGAAAGTATTCCCAAGACTGCTTTTAGGACTCGTTATGGACATTACGAGTTCCTGGTCATGCCGTTTGGATTAACAAACGCGCCAGCAGTGTTTATGGATCTGATGAACAGAGTCTGCAAGCCGTACCTGGATAAGTTTGTGATTGTCTTTATTGATGACATTTTGATTTATTCAAAGATGAAAGAAGAACACGGACAGCACTTAAGAGCTATTCTAGAGCTGCTTAAGAAAGAAAAGTTGTACGCGAAGTTCTCGAAGTGCGACGTCTGGCTGCGTGAAGTTCAGTTTCTTGGTCATGTGGTTAATGGAAATGGAATTCATGGGGATCCCACAAAGATCGAGGCAATCAAGAACTGGGAGACTCCTAAGACACCAACCGAGATTCGACAGTTTCTAGGTCTGGCTGGTTATTACCGCAGATTCATTGAGGATTTCTCGAAGATCGCTCAACCTTTAACCACTCTCACACAAAAAGACAAGAAGTTTGATTGGGGAGACAAACAGGAAGAAGCATTTTCAGCTGTTGAAAAACAAGCTTTGCGACGCACCGATCTTATCTCTACCCGAAGGCACTGACGACTTCGTGGTATATTGCGACGCCTCGCGTCAAGGTTTGGGCTGCGTGCTGATGCAGAGACAAAAGGTTATAGCATATGCATCTCGCCAGTTGAAAGTCCACGAGAAAAATTACACCACGCATGATTTGGAATTAGGCGTGGTGGTGTTTGCATTGAAAATATGGCGACGTTACTTATACGGCACGCGATGTACAATCTTCACTGATCACAAGAGTCTGCAACATATTTGATCAAAAAGAGCTTAACATGAGGCAAAGAGACTGGGTAGAACTATTGAACGATTATGATTGTGAGATCAAGTATCACCCAGGGAAGGCGAATGTGGTCGCCGACGTCCTAAGTCGAAAGGAAAGGATCAAGCCCATAAGGTTAAGGGCTTTGGAAATGATCATACAAACGGACCTCTCGTTGCGCACTCATGCCGCACAGAGAGAAGCTCTTAAAGAAAGGAATATTGAGAATGAATATCTCCGTGGGATGGAAAAGCAGTTGGGGCCAGACGGGGAAGGAACTTTGTGCTTCATGAAACGAATATGGATTCCTTTGTTTAGTGGTTTGAGAAATGTCATTTTTTACGAAGCTCACAAGTCACGGTACTCGATTCATCCAGGAGCGGATAAGATGTACCAAGATCTTAAGGATTTCTATTGGTGGCCGAGAATGAAAGGCGATGTTGCAATATATGTTGGCAAATGTTTAACTTGCGCCAAGGTAAAAGCTGAATACCAGAGACCTTCAGGTCACTTGCAACAACCTGAAATACCCCAATGGAAATGGGAACATATTTCAATGGACTTCATAACGAAATTGCCAAGGACGCCCAAGGGCCATGATACGATTTGGGTAATAGTAGACCATCTAACGAAGTCTGCGCACTTTTTGCCAATCAAGGAGAAAGACAACACGAGTAAACTTGCTGAAATATACATGAGGGAGATTGTTGCACGACATGGAGTGCCGCTCTCAATTATCTCTAATAGAGATGGACGCTTCGTGTCAAGGATTTGGCAATCCTTTCAAGAAGCATTTGGTTCTTAGTTGAATCTGAGTACTGCTTTTCACCCGCAGACAGACGGACAAAGCGAACGAACGATTCAAACATTAGAAGACATGTTGCGAGCTTGCGTAATGGATTTAGGTGGGAGTTGGGACACTCACCTACCATTGGTTGAATTTTCATACAACAACAGTTACCATGCAAGCATTCAAGCCGCACCATTCGAAGCTCTCTATGGATGCAAGTGTCGATCACCCTTATGCTCAATCCATGCCAAGGCATCCGCACACCCGGTTGGTTTGTTAAACAAACACATTTTCTTCAATTTCACCGCGAAGAAATGTACACTGCACGTTCATCTTGTTGATTTTGATCTTCAGACGTGCTGCAGGTGCGTACATTTTGATTTGAATCTACCCTGGGGACCCGATTAAAGCCGTTAACAATCAACCTTTGAAATGATTTCCATTTTGTCGAAGCTTTAAATTTCTTTTGACAGACAATTCTGTCTTCTTTTCTTTTTCTCTCCATCAAAGGCAACAAATTCTTTTATCGCCGATCTTGTGCATGAACATTCCACTATCAATAATCCTATGACTATCGAAAGTTCCTCCTGGAACATCCCGCACACTTACTCAGAGATTAGTTGGAGAGGGGGACCCAAGCCTTCATAGACTTGGGTTGCCCCTGAGAATCAAGAAATGTAATTTCAATCTCTTGATGATTTGGAAATTTCACGCCTCCCCCTGAACCTTCACCTGTTTTAGGTTTCCAAGCTTGTTTCCGTTTACCAGATTGTGTATTAATTACAATTTCTGGTTTTAACTGTTGTTGTGAACTTGGTTTCCTTTTAACATTTTCCGGTTTTAAATCCTTTTCGATCACCTTCACATTCTTATGTCGTTGTTTTGTTTCATGTTCTTTAATAGTGCGTTTATCATGTTTTGGATCAACAGGACGACTTTGTGAGTGACCGTGTTTTGAATGGGCTCTTTCTACAAAATTTGGTTTTGGAGAGTTTGTGCAATTTCTGATAATGTGGCCAAACTCCCCGCATTTGAAACACGATCTCCTCTCAACAAACTTGGGAGATCCGGTTCGACTTTCACATGTTGAACCTGTAGACCCAGAGGTACTTGTTCCTTCATCACATCTGTTTGTGTGTTGGGTGTAATTGTTTTGATCGTTACGTTTTAAAATCTTGACTTGTCGGACAAAATCGGCGTTTGATTTGTTTTCAAAAGTCTCAATTTTATCAGTACCATTGGATGCTACAAATTTAACTGATGCGGGTGATAGACAGCTTGTTGGCCTGGAATTGGTCCAGGAAACGACAGACAAGATTGCACAGATCCGAGAGCGCATCAAAGCGGCTCGTGATCGACAAAAGAGTTATGTGGACCTGAGGAGGAAACCTCTGGAGTTTGAGGTTGATGATATGGTTTTTTTGAAAGTTTCACCCTGGAAGGGCGTGGCGCGGTTTGGGAAGCGTGGAAAGTTGAATCCGCGATACATTGGACCATTCAGAATCCTGTAAAGGATTGGGCTTGTAGCATACAAATTGGACTTACCTGCTGAACTTAATGGCGTTCATGATACATTCCATGTATCAAATTTGAAAAAGAGTCCAACTCAAGAAACAGTTGTCATTCATGCTGACGAAGTTCATATCGACGACACACTCCACTTTACTGAAGAACTCGTTGAGGTTACGGATTGAAAGGTTAACAAAACACGCCGGAGTAGTGTCAAGCTCGTCAAGGTTCGATGGAATGCACGACATGGGCCAGAATTTATGTGGGAACATGAGGATCGTATGAAAGAAAAATACCCACATTTATTCCCCAAGACCCCTGCATCTAGTAGCAGAACTAAAATTTCGGGACGAAATTTCTCTAACAGGGGGAGAATGTGACAACCCTCAAGATTACAGGTATCCGTACAATTAATTAATATTTAATTTGTGCTTAATGACTGTGCTTGATCTCAACTGATGATTAAACTGCTTTCTGATTTCTGTTACATACATACATATGCATCACATTCATACTGTCACTCCATTTATTACACACAAACTTTAGTGGCAAACTTGATGCACAAAGCACAGTTAGCATAGTGAGCGGATAACTCAGACACATGCTGACAATGCCAGCACATAGATAGACACTATATTGAGGCCTAGTATGAGCCAAGGACAAGGTACTACACTAGTATGGACTGTAAGGAAGTAAGGACCATAAAACTGCGTCACTAGGTGATAGTTTAGGTGCCGGAAAGTGCCTAAGACCCACTTAAAATGCAAAATTCTGCACTTAATAACAAAATTCAGCATTTAAACATGCTAGTCACTTGCAAAAATATGGCAAAATGGTCCTGTATGCTTTCCTAAGTGTCGGGAATTAAAAGGGTCACTAAAAGCTGCTTAAAGGATACTTTACGACATAACTTAGCACTTTAATGGAACGGTATCAAACCGAACAACCGGACATAACCCGGAACACCAAAATAATGCTAGAAGCATTGTTTTTATTTTTCTAAGCTAGTTATGGTCCACGAACACCCTAACACATTATATATTATGTCATAACACCTAAACCTTGAACTATTTCACTTATCTTCTAACTAAATTAGTTAATTACCATTACAAACTAACTAAACCAACCCCCCCCCCCCCCCAAACCGGTTATGGAACAAGTGGGACACCCCTTGATTTACTTGAATTGTTTAATGGATGTGCTATGTACTTAAGAAGCATATGGACCAAGGGATTAAGGATTGTTGGAAAACTTGTTTATAAAACCTTTGGATCATTCTCATTATCATCATTCATCAAACTCAACAAAACTCTTTCTCTCTTCTCTTCCTTGGCTTCGGCCGACCTCAAACCACACCACCATCATCATCATTCAAACTTGTTCTTCCATTTTACAAGCATACAAAGGTGATAAAGACCATACAAAGGAGCTAGGAGCTTTCGGATTATCAAGGACCTTCTTCGTTTGCTATTAACCACCTCATTTCTTCTCTTGATCTTCCCTAGCTTAAAAGCTAGTAGTAAGTCTCTTCAATCCTTATTTATGCCATGTTTATGATGGTTAATAGTTATATTAAGATGATATCTCAAGAACACTAAAAGATTATAAACAAAAGTCTTGAACATAAAGTAACATGATGATGAAATAAGATGAAATCTTGATAAAATAAAGTTGTTTTGATGTTATGTTGTTGATATCTTGATGATTACTAGTAACATGATGGTTAGTCATCATATGAAGCTTGTTAAGTTATGATTAAAAACATGACTTAACAAGTTAGGGGTAATTATGTGCACATGAAATAGCCACCCACTAGTGAAGACATGAACTTGAAAGTAGATGATTTTCTTGAAAAATAATGAACCTAGTGAACTAGTAAACTTGTAAATCCAAGTCTTGATGATGATTTTTCTAAAACTAATCAAGTTAAAAAGACGGGTTTTGAAGGATCATAAATTTGCTTGCATATACATTGTTTTTGGAATTTAAAAGAGTATAAGGATGCAAGTGAGACATGAAAATGCTGTAAATAGATGTTTTTGTAAAATAAGTTCACAAGTTGTGAACATCTAAAAATTCCGAGAACAAGATTCTAACAAAAACAAACACACTTTGGAGGGTAACTAAACCCACTAAACACCCCACTAAGTTACTACGCGTTTTTACGAAAAACCAAGTTCATGTCATTATGTAAATTGCATTGTTTTTGCACTTGGTTAGTGTAATGTTGTTTAATAAATTGTTGTTGATTGATTGGATGAATTTTTGAAAAGAAAATGATATGCTAATAAGCATGGACATCTCCGTTTACAAAGGAAACTCTGGCGAAATTTTCTAAAATTCCAACACTTAGAAAATATTTTTTTCTAACAAATGTTACAAATATATTTTACAACTTGTGTTTCGAATATAAACTACTTGAGAAGTATGGATACGAAATAGTTGCCTAACTATTATTCCAAAACCTTAAAAATAATTTAAGTTAAAATAATTTATTTTTACAAATGATTGTAACTTGGAATAATGTCAAGGAATCGTAACTCAAACATAAATACAAAGGCAAGGCACGGCCCGATCGTCTAATAGACATTAGTACATTGTAGGGAGTCGTGTTTGCTGACGAGACCGGAGATTTGAGTACGATTCAGGAGACGCCCTACTGTGAGTTCATGTCCCCCTTTTCTCTTAACTGTTTTCAGTTTTATACTTCGGGGGTGGAATACATGTTACAATTATTACAGACGCTTTTATACATGGTATGGTTAGCTTAAGGAGGGTTTACTACTTAGATCATGTGAAAGGTGGGTACAACACTTAAGGCCATTAATCCTCGTTGTTAGGACTGAAGGACATGAGTGATAGATCTATTTGGGTGTAGCGAGCCCACGCCCATGAGGCCGGGGCGGCCCATAGTGGTGACTGTGTCTTACAGCCGGAGGCCCGATACAAATTTGCTAGGTTTGAGTACTTCCTGTACCGTTTCACACATACCAGTGGCTTTGCAACCCATTGGTGATCTCTTTTTCCTTAATTGCTACATACCAGGGACTTTCATACATACAGACACATTACAAAGGTTTATACATACTCACTTACACATGAACTCGCTCAACTTTTGTTGATTTTTCAAACTACATGTATTTCAGGAAACTAGCGGATCTGGCGGAGTATGCACATGTCTAGCTGCGTTGAATAAGAGATGTCATCCAGGGTAGTAGGTTTAGGAGGTGTAACCCTTACCTGGACGGGTTACATGTCTTTAAACCACGTCTTATTTAAAGTCTTTTGTTGTGTCTCATGAACACGTCGTAAACAAGTATGGTTTGTAACTTATGTTAGGTGTCGACATTTTCAAACAATGATGTTGTGGTATTTTTAAACTTAATGAATGGATGAACATCGTGTGTTTTTATCATATAGCATTGTTATGATTGTTGCTATGGTATTAAGAAGTCACACCAAATAAACCCACGCTTCCGCAAAAGCCAGGTGTGACAGTTGAGAAGAAAGTAAATCAGAAGTTGATAAAATGCAAGCACTCAAGTTTGAACCAAAACAAATTTGGAAGAAAAAGAATGAATTGTTAAAAGGAAGCATTCAAAGTGACTCAAGGTTTTATGTAAAGAATGAATTATTTCAAATGGACAAACTTAGGCGGTGAAACAGAAAGTTACTTCTGATAGAGAATAGAAGAAACTTTATTAAACGAAGAAAGTTGAAGTCAAGAAGAAAGAAATTTTTGAGAAAAATGAAAAGTATTTTCCGAAATTGTCTGAATCTTACTGTGTCAAAATACCCAAGGTCAAGCAGACCTGGGTTGTATTGTTCAAACAATTGAATTTGTGTTTGTGCAGGTGTTCCAGAGGTCAATTCAAGTTCAGCATGAGTAACAGAACAACCTGGCACATGGGGAGAAATCATGTGTTTGATAACAAGAAGTGATTTAAATTGAAAATTTTAAATTTTAAAAAAAATTAAAAAGGAATACGCCGAACCCTCACGGCTGAACAAACAAAACATGATAAAACAAGAATTGAAAATGGTTTCAAAATGTTAAAATAGCAATGTTTTGTGATCATGATGGGTGAAGAAAAAACAAAGAATGTGAAGCAGAAACAGATGGCGAGA
>JARYGA010031701.1:0-29403 GCA_030545235.1 Helianthus tuberosus
TGCGCCAAGAAAACTCACTTCCAGTGGACACCAGAAGCGGAAGCAGCCTTCAAGCAAATGAAGGAGTGTTTAATTCAACTGCCAACACTAACAGCACCGCGAGAAAAAGAACCACTGATCTTATATTTATCCGCTGCAAAAGTAGCGGTCGGCGCAGTGTTAATGGTGGAACGAGAAAACATTCAAACTCCAATTTATTATATAAGTAAGATGCTCACTGGCCCGGAGACGCGCTACTCAATGATAGAGAAACTGGTCCTCGCTCTGGTACATGCTTCGCGGCGCCTACGCCGGTATTTCTCTGGACGTGTCATCACAGTTCTTACCAATTACCACTTAGGGCAGATTCTATCAAAACCCAATGTTGCGGGAAGATTAGCTAAACGGGCTATTGAGCTGGTGGGATACAATATCCTATACAGACCGCGACCAGCAATTAAAGGGCAAGTTTTAGCAGATTTCGCCACAGAAGTACCCATAGACAAAGTCCAAGAATGTGAAGCAATCCAGAACCCTGTTCCCGTTTTCGACGATAGGGTCTGGACTCTACACACAGACGGAGCTTCTAAAGACGACGGAGCAGGCGCGGGTCTCCGGTTGGTCAGCCCAGATGATCACGAACTTACATATGTTTGACATCTGTGGCTCCACGACCATCAAACAAATACCAAATCAATGAAATATTGTATTTCATACTTGGGATTTGTATAAATATGTGTATCATTTGCACATATCAATTCTTGTTCGTTTTCGAGCTCTAAATCGCTTTCTGGAAAGTTATACGCAAACTGGTGCGTAAACGTAATCATTTTAATGTGAAGAACACACCGGAATAGTGAAATAGGCTTAACATATCTTAAATAACCTTTACATAACTTAGAAATAAGTTTTGGAGGGTTTGGTGTGTCGAAATCAAGTTTATTCGCTTACAAGGACTAATTTCGACAAACTGCGAAAGTATGCCAATTCGTACTGTAACGAACATTCTGGAACTTGATCATAAGTTAAACATACCCTAAATATCCTTTACATAGCTTAGAAATAGGCTTTGAGGGGTTCGGTATGCTAAAAACAAACTTTATTGGTCATTCAGGGACTAAAAGCGTCAAAAAGTGCACAAGTTTGCATTTTCGCGCATATCTTACGTTCTGAATATATCCGGACGTCCAAAAATTTATGTAATCATTAAAATATTTTATTTTAGTGATTGGCTTGATAAAATTCCATTCGTCGCTTAATTTGGATCGTTTTTGCGTCCGTTACGACTTCCGTCATAATTAACCGAATAACGCAACCGTACGACCAAACGAACTGACATCCGAGATTTTTTTGAGCATGTTTCATGTTCCCTATACTTTAACTTCATTTTAGAGCCTTGAAATGGGGTTAACGGGGTTTAAACGCATCGAAAAAGGCCTTAAACATGTGCAGGGACCATTTCTGCCATTTTGGCAAAAAGTTTGGAGCTGGCACTTGCTAGCGCCGCGCGAGCACCAACTACCTCTCCCTGTGGCACGATACGAGCGCCTGATCTAGACAGAAACTTGAATTTTGGCATTTTTCAGCAATGGGGTCGAACTTGGGGGTCTAATTTGTAACATTTTCAATACCGTTTGCTGGTTTTGGGGCACCCCTAGTATCCCAAAACCATGGGCCACATGTGTACGGTCCAGATTGAAGCTCGTTTATCAAGGAACGATCTTAACGGTTCTTGATTCTCTATAAATAGCAACACCCACTTCACATCATTCTCACTCAAATCTGATCTAGGATGCTCTAAGTTGAAGCCTTTGCTTCATACCTGAGCTACTTGGATCAAGATTTGCTTGCTTGGACCCGTTGTAAGTATTCCTTCCTTCTTTTCATTCGTTTTTAGCTTAAAAGTCAAACTGCGTTTGACTTTCCGCATTGACCAGTTTATGGTCAATGCGAAGTTCGTTTGAACTTCATAACGTGAGCGTAATCACGATGGGTATAGTCCCTAGTGACTATACCTACTGATTACCACGTTATCTAGGCTCAGTGACGAGTCGTAGTTTCGGCCAAAATGCGCATTCCCGCATATTTTGTAACCAAACTACTTTTGGGTATCAAAACCGTTTGTTTTGATACCAAATCTGTTTTCTAAATTCGTTAAACATATTTTAACATGTTTAACTCGTCACTTTTAGTTTAGTGCTTGTGTAGAGTCGTAAGTCAAGCGGACTAAACACCCGCTTAGACTTTCGAACTCGACCCGTTTGGTCGATCATTGGGATCCGACCAAACATGTCTAGTGACCATAGTTGCATAGGGAATAACCTTCCGAGGTTATACCTTATGGTCACTTAGGTTTAATTAGTTGTATGATAGCTAGTTTATATGCCTTAGGTAAATGACCAAAATACCCTTTTCATGCATAATTGGTAATTAAGCATATGTAACACAAACTTTTTTCACTGAATTGATTATGCAACATATTTAATCATGTTTAGGCATATAATACTTGTCATAGGACTAGTTAGACGTACTCGAATGCGCTTTTGCGCGAACGACACGGTAAAGTAGCGTAAGCTACCTTAATGGATCACAATGGGTCGAAAGCACTTAGGTTAGGTTTCGATTTAGAATGTAGACTTTCTTAAACCATGTCATATGAGTTCCAATACTCATTTGGTTTACAAAACCTCATCCTATCCGATCTTCCGACTTAGGCCCGGTTTATTTATATAGTTATTAGGTTGCCGATTGATTCCGTGCTCCCTCTAGCTTTGCTTGGTTGTTGTTCAAGACCTCTAAGCATTCGCAGGTGAGTACATAGTTCCCCTATTTTACTGTTTTCAATTGTTTTGGGGTGATTCATATGTGCTAAATGTTTTCGAGGTTTTAACGATGGTTTCAAAAATAAATGATATGGTTTATACAAAATTTATAACGATTTTGATAAAATAAACAAACTTGTTGGTTGTATTTACATAACAAATAACATTCATTAGTTTTGGCCGAACCGACCAGTATTAGGTTATGGTACCATAGGATCTGACAAATCCCGTTATCAGACTGCACCCATGGTTATGTGTGGGTTAAGTGGGTAACGACTGAATCTGTGATTGTTAATTTACCCTTTGGTGGTTTATTAATGCGAGAAGCGATAGGCGAGTTGCGAAGGTTTGGATGTTATTAGCGAGACAATCAAAAGTAGTTCACAATTAAAACGAGAATGATTTAAACGACTGAAGCGATTTTCAATGAGTTAAACGATTTGGGTAAACGATTGGTTTTTGGTTAGTGTTTAGATAACGGGACGGGTGTAATGTGATGAAAGCATGGTGGATACACCGCATGTACTTCCTATATATAAGTGTTTTCATCGTATTACATACCGTGGCGTTATTTAGTTCACTCGGGTAAACAATTTTGAAACGATATCACACAAACGAGGTTTTCGAAATGATATAAACCATACGAGTTTTATAAACGAATTTTATTAACGAGATTTATTAACGAGTTTTTACGAGATGTTTTACAATTTGATTTAATTAAATAAATGTTTTGGGTTAAGAATCATGGCTACGAGATTTTATAAATTATAACCAACTTGATTTGAGTTGGTTAATTATGTCGCAATACTACACTTTTCAAAACAAGGTTTTTAATTAAGTATTGCAACATGTAAAGTAGCCATGAATCCGACACTCTCAAAAACCTATGTACTCGCCAGCATCTCTTTGCTGACTTTGTTTTCACATATGTTTCAGGTGTTGTTGAATGATGTTGATTGCTAGGTTGCATGCTCACATAGGACTGGACGAGGCCTTAGTGACTTAATAACAATGATAGACTATGTTTAACTTGTTTATTTAGATTTCCAGATGATGTAAATATTTAATGTTTAATAAAACGAAACTTCAAACTTCCGTGTGTTTTGGAAACAATGATTCTGTTACAACACTCCTCGACGATTCCGCCGCGATTTGTTGTTTTACGCGGTCGGGGTGTAACAATATGCGATACGGCTGGATTTCCGAAGCACGAACAACGAAGCAGAATACCAAGTGTTTCTAGCAGGCCTTCGTTTAGCACTTAAGATGGGAGCGAAAAACCTCGAAGTTAACGTCGATTTAAAACTAGTGGCTGAGCAAGTTAATGAACACTATGATGCGAAAGGTGAAGCTATGGCGCTATATCTAGAACAAGCGCGGATGTTAATCAGCCAATTCCAAACGTTCAAGATAAATCATATAAACAGAAGCGATAACAACCACGCGGATGCACTAAGGAAATTGGCTGCCGCTAGCTTCAGACACCTAGCAAAAGAGGTGTGCATCGAGGCATTGTCCAATCCTTCTGTTCCTCTCAAACAAGTAAACATCATAGAGATTGGCAATCCATCCTGGATGTCCCCGATCATCTTGTACCTACAACATGGAAAACTTCCGGACGGAAAGGCAGAAGCTAGAAAAATCCAGAACAAGGAAATAAACTATGAGATGGCGGACGGGATCCTATACCGAAAGTCATTAATGGGACCGCTCCTGCGCTGTGTCGACAAAACAGACGCGTAATACTTAGTCAGGGAAATACATGAAGGCTTATGTGGGATACACGCCGGACCGCGCATGGTAGTGGCAAAGATAATGAGCGCGGGCTACTATTGGCCGGGAATGCACGTAGACGCGGTAGAATTATTACGGAAATGCGCAGCTTGTCAGATCCACGCGCCGAAAACACTCCGCCTAAAAAATCCGCTCGTTCCGGTCACGGCCGCCTGGCCCTTCCAGCAATGGGGCAATGATCTTGTTGGCCCATTCCCTGACGCGCCAGGCGCAGTAAAATTCATTATCGTAGCAGTCGACTATTTCAAAAAATGGGTCGAAGCCAAGGCATTAGCTTCAACCACAGCAATGGTAATCCGCAAATTTATATGGAAACATATTATTTGCAGATTCGGACTACCATTGCGCATCATCTCCGACAACGGCACCAACTTCGCCTCGGAAGATCTTCAGATGTGGTTCAAAGAAATGAAGATCGAGCACAACTTTGCCTCTATGGCGCACCCACAAGCAAACGGCCAAGTGGAGAGTGTCAACAAACAGATTGTCGATGGCATAAAAGAACGACTCAGGACAGCACACAGAGGATGGGTCGATGAGCTCCCCAGAATCTTATGGGCCCATCGTACCATGCCAAAGACCAGCACGAGCGAAACCCGATTCAGTCTTGTCTACGGATCAGAGGCGGTAATCCCAGCCGAAATTGGCATCCCATCACCGCGCATGCTTGCCATGGAAAAGCAAAACAATGAGCAAGAACGAAGACTGGATTTAGACCTTCTTGAAGAAAGGCACGAGAACACCGCCATCACAGAGGCAAGGTACAAATCCAAACTTGAAAAATACTACAACGCGCGCGTACGCGTATGTACTTTCGTTCCGGGAGACTTCGTCTTGCGCGACAATCAAGCTTCTAATGCGGAAAAACCAGGCAAACTAGCGCCAAAGTGGGAAGGACCATACATTGTCAATGAGGTCCTAGGCAAAGGGGCATACACCCTAAAAAGAATCGACGGTACACCCGTCCCCCGCACCTGGAACGCGCAGCAGCTGCGCAGGTGTTATATATAGCCGAGCTATTCAATCAAAGCAGATCTATACAGGCATTGTATTTTTCTATTTCACTTTGTATTATTGGCCCTGCGTCCTATTAATACAAAAGTTATCCTTACACATGTTATTGTTTGTTACAAATTGCATATAATTCTTTTGGTTTACGCGAAAACAATATGGTAAAACATTGTACGCCTCATGAACAGTCTAAATAAGCACAACCCTACGCGCATTTTAGACTTACGTTCACACATGAGCTCAATACCATTCTCATTCGCTTTAACTACACAAAGCAATTAAACATATGCAACATATTGTAATCCAAACACAAACTGATAAATCACCAAGGCATACATTCACGACAGTGCATCAAAAAAAATTCTTAATGAGCAAAAAATCTCCTCTCTAAAAAGATTATTCAGCTTCACGTCAACAACTCTACAGTAAAAAGCATCTCCCTTACAAGTCCAGTGCTCCACTGATTTGCATAATACAACACTGGACTGGGGGGACTTGAAGGGGTAAGGTCCCAAAAACCTCGTAATAGATACTTGGGACCGTACCACAACCTTATCTTTTAGCCCTTTTTTGACCTTGCGCGGCCGCGCACTGGTCCCACAAAGAGAGCTCGAGAGAAAGATAGCAGACAACACATGCGCGCCAAAAGGAAGTTAATAAACCCTTGCGCCTTCCTCCATAACAAACAAAGGATAAGAATCCTTGTTTAATACTTCCGCTTAATAATACCCAGACTTGGATATTATTTACTCAACTAGTGCCACACGATAAGGAGTCACACCGGATTATGGCAATAACCTTTTAGAAGGCTCAACCGTGCACCACCAGACGGTTATAACCGTCTGGGACACGTGTCATCATCTCAGGCCTCCCTAAAAACACGATGATGGCATGGAATTGGAGGAATACATCCACTTGCCCACTTTCCACGTGGCAATTCCCCAGCCGTGGAACTGAATAGCGATCCGTGTTCACTCACGTCAGATTAAGATGATTAACGGAAGGAAAAATAACCGCTTACAGGGTTAGCATCTTCCGTTAATATTTCATCAACGAGTTTTCCCGCCCAAACTCCCGGCGATAAATATAAGAGTAATTCAGGTATGAACTTCAAGTTACACACACACTTTATCAATACTTCTTCTTCTTCATAAACACGTACTTATTCACACGCCGGAGTCGGGTCACGGAGAAAACCTCTATTTTCCCCGTGACAAGGCTAACGGTGTTCTGTTTTGCAGTGTTCACCGGAGAAGAAGAACTGTCCCATCAAATCAAACAAGAGAGAACCACCCATTTTTATGCAGAACATAACCCCTGGACAATCTGATTTCGATCCTTTTATCCAGTGTTTCTTCAATTATACTCTCGGGAATGCCAAATATTGGCCATCTAAGACTTTTATGCCTATAAGTGACGTTACGCGCAACTTTGCAAGTTAAAGGGGTTAAAAGCGTCAATATGTTTAATTATACCTCTGGGTGACCTTTTAACGAACCCGAAGCATCGTGATGTTTAATAATACTCTCAAAAATGCCTAATATGGATTAGATAAGGCTTCGATGCTATTAAACGATGATATGCACAAGTTTGCGCATTAAAGGGACCAAAAGCATCAACTTTTAAATCTATGCCTTTTGGCGACCATTTAAGCGAACGGGAGTGTAGTAATGTTCAAACACATGCTTAGGAATACTCAATATGGGCCCCGAAAGGCTTAAATATCATTGAACAATATTTCGCGCTACTTTGAGCAATTAAGGGACTAAAGCGACAATAAACGAAACTACGCTTTGGAGGATCTTTAACAAACCAAGGACTTCGCAATGCTCGGTTGAACTCCCGAAAGCCTAAGAATGATTACTAGAGGTCTTGGTACCTTGTATTAACACGACATAATAAATTAGAAAATATTGTGTCATTTGTGTAAAGTTTGAAAGTTATATGACAAGTGAAAGTGTAAAGGACTGTTCTTGTCAACCTTTGAAAGTTGTTTTTAACTTGAATACTTATGATCTAAAAGTTAGAAGGACCACTTATGACGTTTATATAATTTTGAAAGGCTGATTACAAAAGACAGGGACCTAATCTGCAATTCTGTCAAACCTTGGGGCTGGGCCATCTCGCTGGCAGGCCGCGTAGATAGATGGGCCGGCTTACGCGGGCTGCGACCCATCGTCAGATGCAGCCAGATGTTTCTCGTTGCTGTGTTTGTTCATTCTGGTTTCTTACTCTCATTAAAACCATTAAACTCAATCTAGGGACTTACTAGCTGATTTATAAAACCAGATTACACTTGTTATAATCTTGTTATCCTTTCCAACACTTGGCATTCATCTGTGGCCTTCTGAAAACTATAAATAGAGGTTGATTTCATTTGATCAAATCACACCATCTTTTCAAACCTGCTCTATCTCTCAGCTCTAAGAGGATCCTAATCATTTTGGAACCTCCTCTCAGTCCATTGGACCCCTTGTAAGTGCCCTCTTATGGCTAGTTATTTTTATTTGGCTTAAAAAGCCAAAAAGTCAAGCGTTTACAATAAACGCTTTGACTTTTAAACGGTAGAGCCATTGTTCACAATGAACATGGCTACGTGATCGTAATTAGGTAGGTATTAAACCCTCAAAAGGGCACCTCCTAATTATCACGTTTGCTTAGTTAATTGCCGGGTCAAAGTAATTAAAATAAAAGTCAAACGGGTCAGTTTTTAAATAAAATTCATAACTAATAATATATAAGCTATAAAATCAGTTTTGTCACTTTAATAACTTGGTAAATATTAATTGAACATGTCTAGGCATGTTCAACCCAACAATTCTAAGTATAGGCTCGGTTCGCAACCGAAAGTCGCACAAGTTGACTTTTGCTTTAACTTTCAGTTCTGACCCGATTTAGCTTAGTTTAGTTATGCCTTAGGGTTCCTTTAGGACCATATTATATGTTAGTATAACCCTCTGAGGTTATACAACATGGTTCCATAGAAATCCTAGTTCATTGCATGTTTCCGTTAAATGCTTAAAATGGACTATTATGCCATTTTATCATTAAAACAAGATTTTTGGAAATGTGAGAGGAAAAAAACCTTTATTACTGATTTATAAGCATGCCCTAAAAATTTGACATCAGTTCGTGGTCTAAAATAAAAGTTATGCAAGATATCGTAAAACAAAAGCTTTTTATTAATTTAATGGCATTTTTAACATAAATCCTATTTAAACCCAACTTTTGACACCAAGCTTTCTACCCACTATTAAGATATAATATTTAGGGATTTTTGGAAATTTTTATTAAATTTTAAACTGATCATAACATAGGGTTCTTGCGTAGACTCGGTAATTGACGGTAATGCCCTTTTTGCTAATAAAATCAGTTTTACACATCCTTTACATATCAAACCTTTTTCTACTGATTTTATATATTAAATAAATTATTTTAAACAGTAAAGGCTGATCAAAAACTCAGATTCTCTTAATCAACCCGAGTACTGTCAAATACCGACTTTTATGCGATTTAGGCGCATAGTATGGGTTAAAACTATATTTGACACCTAAGACTTATTACCTACTGATATTATAAGTAAAATTTTATACTTTAACAGTAAGTAAAAGTTTTGAACTCAGATTTCCAAATTTGGCCCTTATAACATATGTGAAATGACCAAAATGCCCATACAGTGCATAGTTTGGCCATAAATGGTTAAACACACATATGTATGATATCTTGTTGATGTAACTTGATAAAATTAATATTTTTACTATATAATTTAGACCAGAACCTCAGTTTACTATTCAACCTCTTTTATAAACTTTAAAATGACCAAAATACCCTTACGGGGCTTAAATTGGTTTTAAATTCGATTTGGGCATAATGGAAGATATCCTACTGATATCACAACATATTTAAAGCATATTAACTTGTGGAACTTGTACATGACTCATTTGGTTACCCGTTATGCATATACGCGTTCGGTACGGTTTATGTAACTAGTTGCATAAATTGACCGAAACGGGTCAAACCTTATCATTCTTACCTCAAAATCCAGAATGTATTTAGTTTACCCAATTTATACAAGTCTTCCTACTTGTTGGGTCTAAAACACATTCTAATCCGGTCATCGCTTAATCTTGCGTTTTGAACCGTAAACCTTTCCTTAAAACTAACCGGTCTAAGTTACAACTTAAATAAGACCCGTTAGGAATCTAATAGGTTAATAAAACCGTCGTTCTAGATTGAGAGCCCCGGTAAAAGTACTTACACTTGCTGATTAGAATATACGGCTGAGTATAAATTACATTTTAAGCTCAGGTAAATACTTTTAACTTATTTTCCCTTATACGGGCTTGGGATACGGTAGATTATTACCGCTTGGTTGGGTGTAGAAACCTTTTAATCGGAGATGATTAAATTGCATAATCCCGTTTTAATCAGTATTGCTTGATAACAAATAACATTGGGGGTTAATGACCGTGTCCTGGATATCCTTGGCTCATTTGAAAAGCGTAAATGGCCACAACTTAAGCACGGGGTGTAGGCATACACCTGTCTGTTGCGTGTGTAAAAGATATACTCATTCGTGAGGAAACTTCTTGTGGTCGATTAATCTTGTTCGGTTTTTTAACACCGGCCCTAAATGTTGGACAAACATGTAAATCTGATACAAGATTGTTATTAATATAATTGTCCAAAGTTATAAAAGAATATTTGTGCCTTGTGCATTTAAATCAATTTTCATAAATATTTTCAAAAGAGTCAGGAAATATCGGGGTGTGACACACAACCGGTGCGGGCGAGAAACCCGCCCCCGGTTGATGTGACACTTTAGGGTGGATCAAAAGGCGGTATAGACAGCGAGAAAGGCTCTATCGAATAGGAGTTGCTATAAAGCAAAAAATGCACCCGCGGGATTGACGAGCGGCAGCGTGGAACACCAGCTCGCACCTTCTGTATCACCCTACCTTTGGAAATAATTTTTTTTAACCATCGATTTCTATGATTATGATGCACCCTCAACTGTGAAAATTAAGACAAATGTAATATTGTTAATATCCGGCTGAAACTGGATAATGTGGGTGTGGATCTTAGTCGAGCTGTATCATCGGTAATCGCTAATGGATTCACAACTGAATTCTGGTTAGATAATTGGATCGGATCTGGCCCACTTTATAAATTATTTCCGAACTTGTTTAGAATTGAAACAGTGAAGGAGTGCTCAGTGGCGGACCGGTTGACGATAGATAGTCTTGGTGCAACCTTTAATTGGAAGTGGTCGAAGCCGGATCTGAACCTGTCGGAGCAAGCAGATCTGCAACAACTGAAGAATGTTCTAGGGGCGGCTTGTTTAGCGTCGGGTTGCGATAAACAAAGGTGGGGATATGATGATTCAGGCCTGTTTAATGTATCTTCTCAAAAAAATTATTAGCACACACAATAGGACTCGGCCTAGTAGAATCTTTGTTTGGAATAATTGGGTACCAAAAAAGGTGGCAATAGTGGCGTGGAGATCGGAGATGGAGCGTCTACCAACTAAGTGTGCATTATCCAACCGAAACATCATGGTTCATAACCGGGTATGTGCGTTATGTGGAAATTATGAAGAAACTAGTGAACACCTATTCGTTGCTTGTCATTTTGGGCAAGTCGTTTGGAAATACGTAGCGGATTGGTGTAAAATTCCCCCAATAATTGCTTTTGATATTAAAGATCTTTTGGTTCTACACGGGTTTAGTCCGGGCTCGAGGAAAAAGAAGAAAGCACTTTATGCTATTGTTCTAGTAGTTATTTGGTGCATATGGAGGATGAGGAATGAGGACATTTTTGGACAAGCTATACCAAACATGACTAGAGTGCTGGATGAGGTGAGAGCTTTGTCGTATTTGTGGATTAAAAATCGATCGAAGGAGGCGTCGCTTACGTGGGACAATTGGTGTAGGTTTAGTTTTTTTGGCTAAAACTATTATGTAAGTTTGTATAACTTCGTGTACTTTGTAATTTTGGTGTATAGCATCTTGCAATAATGAATAAAATTTTGTCGGCCGTTAAAAAAAAATCAAATGTAATATTAATACTGAAAGAATAGTTATTTTTCACCCTTAACTTTCATTATTTGATTATTTGATTATTTGAAGACTGTTAAAGACCGCCATGATATTCAGTTCCATTTTTTCTTAATAAATTTCCTGACAAAAAGGTCTTGTCCTTCATTTATTTATGTCGTCATACGAATGACATGTCCGACGCTTGTTTGTCAAGAAAATTTCGACTGTCGAGAAAAACATAAATTTCAACAAAAGTATCCAACAAACAAACATTTATAGATTTCGTATTTTTAGATTTTCTTTGTACGCATTCAATGTAAACCCCAACAAGAAATTAAAGGTAAACCATATTGATATTTTAATGAATAAACAAATATAGTTGTTTTTTTTTTTGAAATGAGACTTTCTCTGTACAAGACCGATTGGCCTCCGGGTTCATGTCTAAGACATTCCCCCGTCAGCCCCGCTCTTCCGGACGCGATGTCGATCGGGTCCCGGCCGGCGCGGAAGCTGACTTCCGCCCGGAAACCATACTGCCCTCACACGTTTAAAAAATAAGAATAAAGGAATGAATATATTTGCCAATTGCCATGACATGTTCCTTTAGTAATAAACAAAAATAGTAATCAAAGAGTGTGAGAAGTGTGTTCGCCTCTCAAGTTTTAGAGGTTTTTTTTTTTAACATTATAATCCAAAATAATGTAGGTTTAGGAATAGTTTTTTTTTTTTTTGCATGTGTGAGTTAGGTGTCTAAACAACACAAATATAGTAATATATCTCTTGTAACAATTTGATGTATCAAGAGTAGTCATATTGGCTTAAATGTTTGATAATTTGTTTTTTTTTTCCCATAAAACAATATCAATACGTGATTAACACCAAAACACCACTTTATTTTGACGCATGTCGACATAGATTAAGAATGTTATTTTTATTTGTAAATGAGTTTGATAAATGATAAGCGTCTATCACTGGACTGTAGCCCAGTGGTATGGCAGTGATGGTGACAAACCCACCGAGAGGGGTTCGATCCTGAGCCACACCCTGGTTTTCATCCGACTGTTACTTAAGCGAGACAACTTATGTGGAGGCAGTACGGTTTCAAGAGGAACGCCGTACCCAAGTCTGGCCAACCCAATGCGGGCCCGGTTAAGACAACGTAAGTCTGGGCAGACTTGGCTAGGGCCGCCGATTAGGCGGAATGACATTGAGTCACTCAAAAAGAAAGTCACCGTAAAAAAAAATGATAAGCGTCTAAAAAGAAAGGAGTAGAGATAAAAGAGAAGATGTATGATTAACTAAAAAATAATTATATTGAGATTAAATAAATTTCGAATAACAAAAAGAGAAAGAAAGGAATAATGAGACAATACTCGGTCCTCTCCCCTTTTCTACAACGTTGGCGTTGGTTGTTATGCTTTCGTTGCGCCTTCTACAATGAAGTACTGATGTCAGTTAATTCCGAAAACTAACATCCAGTGACTCGCTGACGTAAAGTTCTCGACGCCCAACAAGAAAACACAGCGAAGTAAGAGTTTGGAAATTTGAAGCGATAAGCGATATTATGTACGTTTACATGATAATGCACATAATGATTATAGATGATGAATGTTATGTTACATCTGATTGAGGTGATTTTTTAGAAGAAAAAACACCAAGTTGCGGAATTTGAGTACCAACAGAATTTTAACATGGGTCATGCTATTTCCACACGCAGGAAATTATTTTCACACCACGAAGCGCCGCGCTATGGCCATAGCGGGGCGCTTCGGTCGACAAAAGGTGATTTGATCGTTTGACTGACATAAGTTGCAGAGACATAAAGGTGATACGAGGTTGCAGGTGTCTCGTGAACCCTAAGCGCCGCGCTATGGCCAAAGCGTGACGCTTCGACCCCAAATTTTCACTTTAAAAGGCCTCACCTGCTCAGACACAACATTTAGCATACGCGTGATTTTGTTGTTTGTCGATTTTCTTTGCTCTATTAGTTACATGTCTTGAAAAAACGATGTCGTGGTTAAACAACTATCTTTTCGGTCAATATTCTGACGAGTCAGTTGTTCCTGATTCTTACGAAGGGACCGCTATTTCTGACTCGTATGAGAAACCGGTCTCGTCCAACTTGAGGGAGGCAGAGGTTGTATCTGGCATTCGTTATCGTGATAACACGGTGACGCTGGATTTGAATACCCCTGTGGAGGACCCTTACGCACAACAAGGTTATTCGAATTTCGGTTACGGTGGCGAGTACAACTTTGTACAGCAGGAGTGTTATCCAAACGACAGTTACGGTTGTCAACAGAGCTTACAAGGTTATTCGAATTTCGGTTACGGTGGCGAGCACAACTTTGTACAGCCGGAGTGTTATCCAAACCACAGTTACGGTTGTCAACCGAGCTTTGAATATCAAGTATATTCGGACCTCGGTGACGATGGTGAGCCGGGGGATGTGTCTGTTGACGAGGAAGGCTGTTACCCGGTTACGTTTTCGTTTGATACAACGCAGACCTTTTCGTCACGTAAAGAGTTGGTGCGTTGGGTACAAGACACGACAAAAGACAACGGTTACCTCATTGTGATTAAGAGGTCGAATAAAAGAGGAGAGAATTACAAGATTTGGTTTCAATGTACTTTTGGTGGGGAGCATAAGAGTATAGCTACACAGAGGAAAACGGGTAGCAAGAAAATAGGCTGCCCGTTCGAGATGATCGGGTTTTCGGAATCATCCGGAAGTGTTTGGAGGATCGAGGTGACGAAGGCGAAGCATAACCACACTCCTATTGAAAACTTAGAGGGTCACGCGTATGCGAGAAGGCTTTCTTCGGAGGATAAAAAACTGGTTAAGGAGCTGGCAGAGCAAGATATTCCCAACCAAAGTATCTGGCGAACGCTGACAAAAAACAATCCGGCTAGAAAGCTTATTCCGAAAGATATACACAACGCTGTTCAGAAGATCAACGCCGAAAAAAATGTCGGTAAGTCTCCGATGCAAAAACTTGAAAACATTCTTCTCGAAAAAAATTACACTTATTACATGCGCACGAATGAGATATCGAACGAAGTTGAAGATGTCTTCTTTGTTCACGAAAAATCATTCACTATGTGGTGTGCCTTCCCGCATGTGCTAATGATTGACGCCACCTACAAAACGAACATGTACAACCTGCCATTTGTTCAGGTCGTATTTAAATTGTTTAATAATATTTAATATTATTTGTTTATTATTTAAATTGTTTATTATTTAAATTGTTTATTATTTAAATTGTTTAATAATATTATTTGTTTATTATTTAAATTGTTTAATAATATTATTTGTTTATTATTTAAATTGTTTAATTATGTTATTTGTTTATTATTTAAATTGTTTAATAATATTATTTGTTTATTATTTTATATTTAATATTATTTGTTTATTATTTAAATTGTTTAATAATATTATTTGTTTATTATTTAAATTGTTTAATAATATTATTTGTTTATTATTTTATATTTAATATTATTTGTTTATTATTTAAATTGTTTAATAATATTATTTGTTTATTATTTAAATTATTTAATAATATTATTTGTTTATTATTTTATATTTAATATTATTTGTTTATTATTTAAATAATATTATTTATTTATTATCTTTTCAACGTGCAGGGATGGATTCCTCCGATGACGAGATTGAGCATATGGAGGCTGAGGGAGATGTGGGAGATGATTTCAACACTGAGGAGATACCTAGGATACCAGCCCCCAATCCCTTAGACCCAGATTATGATCCATGGTTCGATGATCATAGGGATTATGTGCCACGCTATCACCTAAACGACGAACCCATGACGAACTTAGCAGCCTATCCAGGTCTGGACCCTCTAGATCCCTATTACGATAACGATGAATACATTAGGGAGATCTTAGAGAATCCGTACCCTCAGGAGAATCCCATGCCCCAGTACCCAGACCCAGTACCAGCACCTGCACCCCCAATGAGTGCAGAAAATGTGCACGAGCTCCGAACTTTCAGAGAAGAGATTTTAGAGAGTAGTGAGAGGATGAGGCAGGTAGGAGAGCGACTCGTTTGGAAATATGACTAGCGCAATATGGATTACTGGATGAATCCAGATCAGTGAAGGTGATGGTGGAGTTGATAATAATAATATAATATAATAATATATAATATGTGTGTTTGTTGAAAAAAAAATCATAACTATAGATGCCTACTAGTAGTGTAATTTTATTTCAGTTGTATTGTAATTTTAATTTCCCGTTCTGGTTTGTAGTAGATGCCTACTATATATATATATATATATATATATATATATATATATATATAAATAGAGTAAGTCGCAATGATCGACGCTTTTGACCAAAATGAGTATTATGTGATTGGTTATATTAAATATTATCTTGTGATATTAATACGTGATAATTGTTTAAAATTCAGATGGCCGACCAAGTGAATCAAGAGAATCTGGATAATAACCCGGAAAACCAGAATGACAATAATCTGAATTACGATAATCCGAACAATGATAACAATGGAAACCAAGTGGATAATAGTGCCATTCAACACATAGTGGCACAAGGAATTATAGACGCAATGCCATTTATTATTCAAACTGTTAAGGAGGCGGATAATAAAAGTAAACATCGCAGTAAGCGACCAACTGAACCTGAAAACAGCGTAAACAATGGACCCGTACTTCAAGCACCCATTCCCAAAAGAAGAAGAACCATGCCTTATGGTTGTTCTTATAAAGAATTCTTGTCTTGTAAACCAATGGAATTCTCGGGCAATGAAGGGGCCGTTGCAGTTCTACGCTGGATAGAAAAGACTGAGGCAGTCTTAAGAATAAGCAAGTGCGCGGAAGAGGATAAGATAATGTTTGCTTCTAATCTGTTTAAGAATTCAGCCTTAGAATGGTGGAACACTATCCTCCAAACTAGGGGAAGTGATAGGGTTTACATTATGGAATGGGAAGAATTTAAGAACATGGTAGAAAGGAAATTCTGCCCTCCCAATGAAAAAGAACAGATAGCAAATAAGTTCTTAAACCTTAGAATGACTGGTGTGGATAGTAAGGGATACACTAAGTTATTCTTTGAATATGCTAGAATAGTGCCAACCCTTGCATCACCTGAACCAGTATTAATCTCCCGTTACATCTGGGGATTAATCGGGGAGATAAGGCATGTAATCAAGGCAGCTAGACCACAAACCATAGAAGAAGCTGTAGAACTAGCCAATACCTTGACAGATGAATTAGTCTGTACACGAGAAGAGGATCAAAGAAAGAAGCTAGCTCAAAGGCTTACCCAAGAATTTCGCTCTAGAAATTCTAATCGTGGGAAAAATATAGGTTCTACCTCTGCACCCTATTGCAAGTATTGCAAAAAGAAGCATTCTGGAAGATGCTCCATATTTTGCAACTTTTGCAAAATATCTGGACACAAGGAGGAAGATTACAGGAAAAAGATTAGCAACAGGATATGTTACAACTGCGGAGAACAAGGCCACATCAAGCCAAACTGTCCGAAATTAGCTCCAGCTACAAACAACAAGAACACCAAAAATGCTAGAGCATTTGTTCTAACTGCAGAAGAAGCAAAAATGATCCCGGATGTGATCGCCGGTACGTTTTTAGTTAATGATGTTTTTGCTAAAGTATTACTTGACTCTGGTGCGAACCAAAGTTTTATTAATACTTCATTTTGCAAACTTCTCAATCAACAATTAATTAAACTCTCACAAGAATGTTTAGTGGAGACAACAAATGGGGAAACCATTAAGATTTCTGAAATCTTGCAGGAAGCAACAATATAAATTCTAAATCAGAAATTTAGTGCAAACCTTTACCCAATGAATTTGGCAGGATTTGATGTTGTGTTAGGAATGGATTGGTTAATAACCAATAAAGCCAGTATTTTATGTGATCAAAAGTCAATCCAAGTAAATTCACCAAGGGGTGAAAAGATCACAATTAAAGGAAATAAGTTCTCTAGATCCACTAAATTCATCTCTGTGATGAAAACAACAAGTTACATAAGAAAAGGATCATTAGTGTATTTGATTTCCATAATCACTAACACTAAAGGAAAAGAATTAAAGGACATTCTAGTAGTATCCCAGTTTTCAGATGTATTTCCAGAAGAGCTACCAGGGCAACCTCCAGATAGAGAAGTTGAATTCAGAATCCATTTGATACCCGGAACTGCACCCATGGCCAAAGCACCTTACCGATCGGCACCCGTAGAAATGCAGGAACTAAAGAAACAATTAGATGAATTGTTGGAGAAATGATTCATACAGCCAAGCTCATCGCCATGGGGAGCACCGATTTTATTCGTTAAAAAGAAAGACGGATCAATGCGTATGTGCATTGACTGCCGTGAATTGAACAAAGTCACGATTAAGAATCGGTATCCATTACCAAGAATCGATGATCTGTTTGATTAACTGCAAAGAGCACAATTTTTCTCAAAAATCGATTTAAGGTCAGGATATCATCAATTAAAGTTATAGGAAGAGGACATTCCTAAGACCGCTATCAGAACAAGGTATGGTCATTATGAATTTACTGTCATGCCATTTGGTTAGAACAGGTACAATTTCTTGGACACTTAGTTAATCATGAAGGAATTCATGTAGATCCCACCAAGATCGAGGCAATTACCAAATGGAAAACCCCTAAGTCAACAACTTAGGTTAGAAGTTTCTTAGGATTGGCCGGTTATTATAGAAGATTTGTTCGAGATTTTTCTAGAATAGCCATTCCCTTAACTAAGTTAACCTGTAAATCTGTTAAGTTTGAATGGGGAGCAAAACAAGAAGAAGCCTTTAGAATCCTTAAGCAAAGATTAACCCATGCACCCATACTAGCATTACCAGAAGGAACTGAAGATTTGGTAATCTATTGTGACGCTTCTAAGTTAGGCTATGGATGTGTGTTGATGCAACGTCAAAAGGTTATAGCTTACGCTTCCAGACAACTTAAGAATCATGAAGAGAATTATTCGACCCATGATTTAGAACTAGGAGCCATAATTTTTTCCCTTAAGATTTGGAGACATTACCTATATGGTAGTAAGTTTACCATTTTCACAGACCATAAGAGTTTAAGGTATGTCTTCGGGCAAAAGGAATTGAATATGAGACAAAGACGCTGTATGGAGATGCTTAGTGATTATGATTGTGATATCCAGTATCATGCAGGAAAAGCAAATGTAGTTGCTGATGCTTTAAGCCGAAAGTATCATCAATAGTCAAAAAGAGTACGTTCTGTTAAATTAAATCTACAAGTAGATTTAAATGATCAAATTAGAAAGGCATAAGAATCAGTAATCAAGGATGATACTGAGAAGTTGAAAGGAATGATTAAGGAATTAGAACAGGGAACAGATGGAATTTGGAGATTCCATAAGAAAAGAATGTGGATACCTAAATTAGGGAACAAGAACACCGTATATTAGAAGAAGCCCATAAGTCTAAGTATACAATGCATCCTGGAAGTGATAAAAAGTATCAGGACTTAAGAAAGAATTTTTGGTGGATAGGAATGAAAAACGATATAGCAGCATATGTTACAAAGTGTTTAACTTGTTCACAAGTTAAAGCTGAACATCAGAAACCTTCAGGTTTATTGCAACAGTTGAAAATGCCAGTCTGGAAATGGGAATTGATAATAATGGATTTTGTTACTAAATTACCCAAAACCAGGAAAGGTAATGATACAATCTGGGTGATTGTAGACAGGCTAACCAAGTCAGCTCATTTCCTACCAATGAAGGAAACTTTTAGTATGGAACAGTTAGCTAAATTATATGTAAATGAAATAGTTTCTTTACATGGAATTCCTCTATCAATTGATTCTGACAGTGATAGTCATTTTACCTCTCATTTTTGGACATGTTTCCAAAAAGCAATGGGAACCAAGTTGAATCTAAGCACCGCTTATCATCCTCAAACAGACGGACAAAGTGAAAGGACAATTCAGACCATGGAAGACATGCTTAGAGCTTGTGTAATTGATTTCGGATTCAATTGGGACGATCATTTACCATTGATAGAATTTTCTTATAATAATAGTTATCACACAAGTATCAATGCTGCAGCATTCGAAGCACTTTATGGACGAAAGTGCCGAACTCCAGTCTGTTGGGCAGAAATTGGAGAAAAACAACTATCTGGACCTGAGATAGTACAAGAAACAATAGACAAAATCATTCAAGTCAAAGAACGACTGAAAGCAGTGCGTGATCGACAAAAGAGTTATGCTGATAACAGACGAAAACCATTGGAATTTCAAGTAGGAGATAAAGTGTTATTAATAGTCTCTCCTTGGAAAGGAGTGGTAAGATTCATCAAAAGGGGAAATCTAAGCCCCAGGTATGTTGGACCTTTTGAGATTATTAGAAGAATAGGACCTGTAGCCTATCAGCTACAACTGCCAGAGGAAATGGCAGGAATACATGATGTATTTCATGTATGTAATCTCAAGAAATGCTTAGCTGATGAATCACGGATAGTACCTCTTAAGGATATAGAGGTAAATGAACAGTTAAAATTTGTAGAAAGACCTCTACAGATTGAAGATAGGAAAGTCAAAAACCTCAAGCATAAGAGATTAGTTTTGGTCAAAGTGAAATGGGACTCCAAAAGAGGACCAGAATACATATGGGAGCTTGAATCAGAAATGCGAAGGAAATATCCAAACATGTTCCAATAGATCTCGAGGACGAGTTCTAAAACAAGGTGGGGAGGATATAACAACCCTCCTGAATTTTTCAGACACCCTAATATATTAAAATACCCTAATATGTCTATAAATACACCCCATACCCGAAAACGGACCCCGAATACCTTTATTTTTAAAAAAATAAAATAAAAACAAGAAAAATAGGTTTCTCGCGGGGCACGTAAGCGACCCCCTTGACTTACACGGGCCGCGACAACTCAATTCTCAGGCGAGACCCCAGGCCGCCACGTGTCGAACTCGTGTTGAGGCTATGTGTCGACACAGCAAGGCTACGGCCTAGTCTAGGGAGCCTCGCGGGCCGCGTAGCCCAAGGTCTCACCTTACGCGGGCCGCGAGAAAACAAAAATCAGCCCTATATAAGGAGGGCATCGGGCCTTCAGAAAATTGTTCATTTCTCGACTTTCTCTCTCGAATTTCTTATTATAGGCATAATTTTAGGTTATAATATCCCCCCTAATTAACGAAGTTCTGCTCCGTTGTAAGTATTATAACCCCGATTACGTATTAGATACGCTGCCCGATTGATCCAGGGTTCCGTAACGGCTGTCGTGGTTCTGCCCGATGTAGTCGTTGGAATGTCATCTCGGGGAGGGTATCATTAATATAAATAATGGGTTATTATACTAACACGTGTGCATTTGTGTAAATTATAGATAATCACCAGGAAACCCTAAAGGATAATCTAAGACAGCAATGTGAGTTCATCCTCTTTTTGTAAACCTTTTTGTGAACTGTTTTACAAAACCTTAAATATTTTACAATATGATTAAGCAGTGATTGAGTCTTTGTAATTCTTCAATTACTGCCGGTATGTTGGGGTTTTGTATACAAAATGTAAAAGACGTTACCATTGGACAAAGAGTTAGCCAATGAGTAATATGACCCACCAGTCAGGATTGACAGTACTGAATGAGTAATTGTGTAGATATAAACATTGTAATCGCTCTCAATACTGTGTTAATTGATAAAACTCTTCTTGATTAAATTGGGATTCACTCACCAGTATTTCCCACTGACAAATGTTTTTAAAACGCGTTTCAGGTAACAAAATGTAAAAGCCAATTAGAAGAAAGCCAGCTGGAGAGCACTGACGGCTTGGAAAAATGTGGCTATAAAAGTTAACTAAAAGACGATGTTTTTAATTCAATAATATAGCGTTTACCCCTATAAACATGTTGTAATAAGAAACTTGGGTTTTACCCATGTGGTTATTAATATAAAATATGGTGGTTTTACTCTGATAAAACATTACGGTCCTGATGAAATTTCCGCTGCCAAAATAATAAACAAATGATACCACCAAAACTGGTTTCACGGCCGCCCGTTCCCGGGACAGATATGGGGCGGGGGTTGCGACACAACCCGTAATTTCAAGAGTCTTTCTTTGTACTGGTTTCTTTTCATGTGTGGTGCTTTGATGTAATCTACGTATACGCTATTTAAAGTGTTCGATTAAATGTGAATGATGACGAGTTTATGCATCACATGAATGTTATAGGTTTGTATGTATGTATGTGTTAAGTTGGATCGCACAATGTTCCCGAGTCGCACAGCCGTTCACCGAACGCACACCCCTCTAGATCATATGGGTTTCTCTGAGCCCAAAAGCCCTTGAACCCAAACCGAGCCCAAACCCACCCCTTGTGGCGCGTGTATATGCATATAGGGATGCATATCATTCCTTTTTCCAAACTTTTGCAAACCCTAGCACTCTTCTTGTTCTTTTGGAGATTGATGGCAGCCTTCACTTGTGATCAAAGCCTTCCCTCTCGGTCCTAACACTCTCCTCAACGTCTTGAAATCTGGTTAGTGTGTTTGTTATGTGTTAATTCAATTATTTGTCGAGTTTGCATGATTGTGTTCCGATTGTTTTGGAATGGTATGAATCATCATGGTAATTGTATTGTTAGAAATTAATGGATGGTATGATTGAGATCGATAATTATGTACATGATGAATTGAGAGATAACGATGTAAGGTGTTGTGAACATGATGACTATTTGGTGATGATCATGAACTAGGTTTCACAATGATTGATGTGTTATAGATTAGAGGTAACCTGTTAATGTTTGAGTGTGTGTGGATTGTTGTTAATCGATGCCTAGGATGGTGTAATAGGGATGTTTTGATTGCTATTGTTCGATGATGAAGATGACAAGTGTGTTGATTATTGTTGTTAATCATAGAAGGAATGAGTAGGGTTTGGATTAACTTAGGGGGGGGGGGGGGGGTTGTAACTGATTTAATTCGATAACTGGGGTGGAATGAATGGGGGATCATGTTTACGGAAGTCAAGGAACGGGGTTGACTAGTTCGACCGCACAAGTTGGTCGCACACCAGAACAGGGATCGCACAAGGGTGTGTGATCGCACATCTCCATTTAGTCGCACAACTTAGCTGGGGCGCATTTGGACTTGGGCCAGGCGCATACTTGAATGCAGGCCGGGTCGCACAAGTATCTGGGCCCCTCTTGCAACTGGATATTTCCTGGAATCGCACACCTAGTTGGGCCGATACCTTATTGGACTCAATCGCACACTTGTGCGTTGGTCGCACACCTCGGACCAGTCACACAGTCCAAGGGCCTCACGTTGAATGGGCCTGTCATACGATTTGGGCCGCACACCTAGTTGACTGATGTAGTGAACTATAAAGTGTTAGTGTACAAACATGAATCTGTGATGCGAGCTTATGTGATCTGAGTGCTATGTGTTATATGATGACTTGTACTGTGTATGCAAACCATGACCTACATGATTTAAAGGAATACGAATCTGATTATCATTGGTAATCTTGTTAGGGTCCGATTGACTAACTGTGAATAACGTAACATACTATACCGAGCAAATCTAAGGTGAGTTCATTGCTCTTTTCAAGCATGCATCCCGGGGGAGGGACATCTGGTAAATATTCCGGGGAGGAATATTGGGTAAATGGGTTTAACTGGAATGTTAAACTGGGATGTTGGATAATAAACTCATTTTCTATCACCTAACTCCCATCTACTATCGAATTAGTTGCCGGGGAGGCGACGGGGTATTTAGTTAATAGCGGTATTAGGTTTGGCACCCTCACACCGTACCGGGGAGGACGGGCGTGAACTAATTACCTTAACCACTCGACCAATGTCTAATAGAGCATTGGGGTAGGGCAAACAAACTGGAGCCATCTTACGGTATCGAGTTATTATCAACATACTTTAAACTTATATTCGGTAACTAAACGTTTTAAAAAACTTTGAACTCGCCAGCGTTATGCTGATACACTTGTCTGCATGCTTGCAGGTCGTTAGATTCATGGACTTGGAACTTGCTATCTGGGAGTGCTGGAGTGGTCATGGGTCGAGTCTCTTGGATACACGTGACATGTTTATTGGTTTCGTACATTAGTTATGAAACATTTGAACAATGATTTACTTTATGCTTCCGCTGAACGTGTTGGTTTTAAGCTATGTTTTGGAAATACATTACGTAATAAATGGAAACTTTTATTTAATATCTTGTTATAGTTCAATGTGATTGGTGGCTAGATCCTGGTACGTCACACGTCCCGCGGGGTTTTTGCATGTGGTATTTTGGGGGTGTGACAAGTGTCGCCGGCAAGAAGGTGGGGTTAAGGGTGGTGCTAGATGAAGAAGAAAGGGTGAGGTTGAAGATAATGTTTTGATGGGTCCCACAACTATTTATTAATGGATTTCTTTTAATGTTTTAAACTTTGTTTAAATAAGTAAGGGGTAATTTTGTCATTTTACATAGAGTTAATTGAGAAAACAAACAGACATCCACTCTAGGGACTATCCGAGTAACAAACTGTCAAACCACAGGGAGCACTAGGGTAATCTCCAAAAGTTTGGGACTATAGGTGTTATTTTACAAAACTACAGGGACTATCCGTGCATTTACTCTTTTTTTTAAACAAATGTCGTATGAGAAAGTTATGGACCTTTTAAATTTGATGGGGGGGGGGGGGGATTGGCATATGCCTTGCATGTGGAGAGAAAAAGTCAATATATGTAGAAATTCTTTTATGCCCTTTTATTATTTTGTTTTCCCTAAAACTAATCCCAACCCTCTAAATCTAAGATGAATGGACAAGAATCTTTTTTACACTTCTTATTTATTTTGTTCTTGGTATTTGATCTTAATCCACTTTATATTAAAACCTACATAAATTAGCAACTTATATGTGCATCATCACTTATACCCCATGCTTGGGGAGTGTTTCAGAAAAAAAACTTTGATTTCTCTTCTTCATCATGTATCCCCAATTTACCGTTACAAGCTTCAGAACTTTGTTGTGTCGTAGGTGGTTGTAATTGTTCCTACTTGCCACTCTTGGATAATAGAGAGTGAACAAGCGAGAGAGAGTGGGTGGGACGGCAGGTCACGTTTCCGGCAACGGTGACTGAGATCACCGGTGAATTACAACCCGACTGTCGGTCTGGCAACGATGACTGAGAGTTCAATGGATGGCGTCTGATGGTTTGAGAGTTCTTTGGGTGGCCTCTCATAGATTGAGAGTTCATTGTACAGTCGTTCATCTCAGGTACAACTTTCTTATTTTGTCCTTCTTCTCAGGTACGATTTTCTTTTTTGTTACTCGAAATTTTCCAACATTTGCTTCTTATGATTCCGATCAAGATCCGACCCCAAATACGAACCCTAACATTTTTATCTCAATTGATCTGCAAAATTCCTGCATCGTTGTAACAGAGCAAGAAATTAGCCCTAAACTATAGAGAATTTCAAGGATCCCTAATAGGTATGCCTTTTTTTCTCTATTTTTTTAGAGTGTCTGATTTCACTTTCGTAACAAATTAGGGCTACAATCGTAGATTATATCAGCGTCATTTTCAAATTTAGTTGTGTATATGTGTTTTCACGTGTTCGAATTGAAGTGTTTTATTGTCAATTGAAGTAATTTGTGTTATCAATGAACCACGAAAGATGGAAGTAAACATGTGTAATGATGTATATTATTTAGTCGTACTGCACAATTGATAGTTAGGGTTTCTGCGGTAATTGTTGAGGTGATTAAAGTTAACCGAACCGACAAAAGGTCGGCCAAGAAGGCTCGAGGTTCAGCTACGAGGATGAATGCGCGAATTGGCATGACCAAAGGCTATTTAGAGAGATGGATCTGATGAAGTTGTAAGTTCTTTAATCTCATCCTTTTAGTTTAAAAACATATTCACGATACCCAATTTGTTCTTTTCAAATCTCATCTTCAATATATTTCTTTAATGTTAGAGTTAATTACACTGTTAGTCCTTATGGTTTGTGGAAAGTAACAAGGTCAGGTATTAATAGTTTAAGTCACTCTTTGAGGTTTTAACTTTTAATTTTGTAATAACTTGAGGTATTAAGCCTAATTTTCATTAAATTTTGGATTGAGTTTGAATATAATGACAAATATACCCTTATATATTGTCAGGAACTATTTATGTAATCTATGTATTATTAATATGAGGGACCATTTATGTAATACCCATCTTTCTGCATCTAATATCACACACACCCATCGTTCATATCCCCCTTAATTGCTCTTTCATATAACTTTATAATTGTTTCTTAATTGCTCTTACATATATCTATTTTTTTTATATATGGGGTAAATTACTTTTTTAGTCCCTATATTTTAGTAGTTTTAACTAGTTGAGTCCAAAAGCAAAAAAGTTTAACGACCTGAGTCCCTATAAGCATTTTCATTAACCATTTGAGTCATTTTGAGTCCAAATTTTAACCTTTTGAGTCTAATTTTTTGTCAAGGCCCCCGACCCAGTTTCCTGGTTCGAACGCCTTGGGACAGAAAACCCGTGGTATTAGTATTTAATTTGGCAGCGGAAATTTTAACAGGATCGTTTAACTGAAAACACCCCTTTTATTTTATTCCAATTTCGGGACAAACCCCGTAATTTACAATAAATGAAATTCACTGGGAAATCCCCTGTTTACAAAAACATGTTTATTTATTTACTGAGCCACTTTATCCAAGTTGGTAGTGCTACTCGGCACTTTTCCTTGTTCACGGTAAATCACCTGAAACATGTTTAAAAAGATTTTATCAGCGGGGAAATACTAGCGAGTCATTCAATTTACATAAAATGACACATTGTTATAGATTACAGTATTAAGAGCGATTACAATTGCCTCTATCTTATAATTAGCTGGTTCAGTTGTCACTCGACCGGATCTATGACTGTGGTCATATCACTATTGGGTCCTTTCACCCAAAAGTGAGGTGTATCACTATTTAGGTCCTTTCACCTAAAAGTGATAAAACAGTAGTCATTGTGCACAATACCCCACTTACTGCCAGTAATTTAAGATAACAAAGACTTAATCTCTGTAACATATAACTGGAAAACATTTAGGTATTGTAAAGCACTTTAGATAAAAAGAGAATGACTCACATTGCAAGTTTACTGGACATATTTTGCCTACTGATTTAGCCTTGTAACCTAATTAAATAATGCCAACGAAACTAGGTTAGTAACTTAATACAACATTTACGATCAGCTCACAAAATCAAAACCCTCACGCCGAATGACAAAGTATAGCCCGAGTTCGGGCAACACTTAAACATCCATCGGATCGGTTTCAATCGATCGGACATTGTATCGTAGCAGTGATCGAGTTATTACCATGTTACCGTAGCGGCATTTCGACTATTTGATCGCGATTTTAAAGCAGATTATGGAGGTTTTGAAGAAGATTTTCGAACACAGAGAACTGGCCATTCAACGTCCTATTTATAGCAACTTTTTTAGTTCTACGCGGCCTGCGAGGGCCACCCTAGCTATGGCTAGGGCTGCCGTGTCACGGGGTAGGTTTTCCATGTGTCTGACACGTGGCCTAAAGCTTATCAGGAGCATTTTCAAGCTGTCGCGCCCCGCGTAAGCTTTCCTCGAGTCTTACGCGGCCCGCGACAGATTAACAAAATTTGAATTTCTTGATTTCTTATAAGGATTAGGGTTTTAGGGGTTCGGGTTTCCACTTACGT
This sequence comes from Helianthus tuberosus, assembly GCA_030545235.1. Taxonomy (NCBI): domain Eukaryota; kingdom Viridiplantae; phylum Streptophyta; class Magnoliopsida; order Asterales; family Asteraceae; genus Helianthus; species Helianthus tuberosus. The sequence goes on from JARYGA010031701.1 coordinate 27,392, forward strand.
AGTGTTTTGGGGACAGTGTTGCAGGTCCTTACATCCTCCCCACTTTATTTAAAATCTCATCCTCGAGATTTACTGAAATAAGTAAGGATATTTTTTTTTCATTTCCGACTCCAGTTCCCATGTATACTCCAGTCCTCTTTTTGAATCCCACTTTACTTTGACCATTACCAATCTCTTGTATTTGAGGAATTTGACCTTTCTGTCTTCGATTTGGAGAGGCTTCTCAACAAATTTCAATTTTTCATTTACCTCTACGTCTTGAAGAGGTACTACCAGTGATTCATCAGATAAATACTTCCTGAGATTAGATACATGGAACACATCATGTAACCCGGCTAATTCTTCTGGTAGTTGTAGTTTATAAGCAACTGGTCCAATTCGTTGGGTAGCTGAGAATGGTCCTTGTAACACCTCGTAAAATCACGACCAATATAATAAAGACACGTGTCATGGACTTAAACGTGTAATGAATTGATTCTGAGGGACTAAAGTTATCAAACAACGTAAATATGCAAGTAAAAGGATCAAACGTGTCATCATGCCAAACAAGTGCCTCTGAATGACCTCATAGGATGTTCGTATTCTTTGATGAATAAAATTATCGGACATTGAAAGCCGTTTGCGCTTAAATTTAAAACTTTACGAAGTATAGGGGTTAAAAGTGTCAACATGTTAAAAGTTACCTCTGAGTGACCTTTTAACGATCCCAAAAACATTGTAATAATTTAAAATATCGCTCTAAAAAATATTGGATATTAATTTTGTGGAGTTCCGTTGAAAACAAGACTTTTCGGGTGATCTTGCAACTAACCGGGAGCTTAACGGAGTTAAAATATGACCCAAGGCCCTTAATAGTTAACTATGGGGGTCCTAAGTGCAATAAATGGAAGTTAAATAAAGTTAAAATGGACCAGGGACTGAAATTGCAAAGTTGCAAAACTTTTTACTGGATCAGAAGGTCCTCGCGGCCCGCGTAGACTCTCTAAGAGTCTTACGCGGCACGCGTGAGCAGTACCAGCAACAAAAAATGTACAGCTGCATGTTCAGCCTGTTCCACCGCCTCTGCATGCCTGAATTCGATACCAGGGACTGAGCAAATGGTTTTTCATGCACTAGGGACACCTGGAATCATCTGGAATCAATGTAGGGACATGTGGATTGATCCTATGTAGTAGAAATTCCTATATAAGGCCCTCATTGTTGCACTTGTTCAATTGTACATTTCAAATTCACTTCAAAACTCTTTCTCTGGAGCTTCCTGTAGTTCAAGGGAGCTTTCTTTTGTTCTAATCTCGTGCTAAGAGTTCTTGTAAGCATTCTTGGCCTCTCTAGTTTAAGTTTTATTAGCTTAATGACCAAAAGTCAAAGCTATCGTAATTAAGTTTGACTTAGTGATTAATCACTAATGGTCCAGCCATTTTTCGAATTGAAAGTGGCTATGAGTTGGTAATTATATAGGTAATAAACCCTTAAAAGGGCACCTACTAATTATCACTCTAACTTGGTCAATTGTCGGGTCAAACTTATTAATAAAAAGTCAACAGAAGAAATTTTTACAAATAAATTCATAACTAACAATGCAGAGGTTATGGAACATGTTTTAACATTAAAATAACTTGGTAATTAATATAAGAACATGTTTAGTCATGTTCAACCAGACAATTATGAGTTTAGGCTAGGTTCGCAACCGAAAGTCGCAAAAGTAGACTTTTGCTTTGACTTTTAGTTCTGTCCCGATTTAGCTTGTTTTAGATATGCTTTAGGGTTCCTTTATGACCATATTACATGTTAGTATAACCCTCTGAGATTATACTATACGGGTCCTTTGAAATCTGAATCATTCGCATGTTTCCGTTAAAAGCTTAAATGTTGATCATAATGCCCTTTTGATATTAAAACGAGATTTTTGAAAATATGAGTGGACAAAAACCTTTATTACTGATATTTAAGTATGTCCTAAAAGTTTGACATCAGTTTATGGTCTAAAATGAGAGTTATGCTCAATATCGTAA
>JARYGA010031702.1:0-49715 GCA_030545235.1 Helianthus tuberosus
TTATCATATTACTGAAAAAAGCATTTTTTATTCTAAAAAACACAAGAATTGAAAAGGCAAAAAAACCACTTGAAGAGGTATGGTCACAATTCCTTGCCCACATGGCAAGGACCGCACCACTTTTCCATCCTATGTGGCGCTGACATCAACGAGACCATCCAGTAGCTTCCAGAAGCTTCTGGAAAATACGAAGGTGGCACCAAAGATGCTCCATCCGACATAAAGGACAACACGTGTCACCAGTCATCAGGCGTCAGGTAGGCCTGCAACGGATCAAGGAGCAGTCCGACAACACCAGTACGACGTCTCCAAAATAGGCAAGTGTAAGTGCACCACGTGTACCACTACACTGACCACAGTAGAGGAGACCAAAGGGATATTCTCCTGGTCGGACAGCTGGCGCGCAACCACAGCTGGCACTGCTGCTCCTCCCTCTTTCACCATCCGGCTATAAATAGGACCCTTCATCATCCAGGTTGGACCACTTTGCTCTCTATTCACTCACACTCTACACACACTGTTTATTCTTCCTCGGAACAGTACTTATTCTCACGCCGGAGCCTGGTTAAGAGGGAAACCCCCATATTCCCCTCTTAACGAGACTAACGGTGTTGCTGTTTTGCAGGACCCAAGTCATTTCAGCGAGTAAGAAAGGAGATTGAACCCACAGAAGAAATAACCCCACAGATTAACCCTGGTGTTAACTTGTGTTTCATCATTGGCGCCATCCGCTTTTAGCAAAACCACTCTCACCTCTTTTCTTTTCGAAAAACACTCGTCAAAATGGCTGAACAAAACCCTTCTCACCCGGTAGATGGAGACGTTTCTTCTTTCGAACTCGTTTCGGACAATGTACACGTCCAAAGGGGTCAAAGGAACGAAATTATCCAAGAAGGGCCGATGAACAACGATTTTCCTAGTATCTTTGGGAGTACATCCAGGGTTGTTACCCAAAACACAGCTGGTGCTACTTTCCAAACTCCACCTAGGATCATCAACCAAACTACAAACGGAGCCACTTTCCAACATCCGTCGGAGGTAGTCCAACAAACACCTCCACCAGTGCAAACACAGAGCCATGGAGCTGGCCCCTCAGCTCCATCAGACCAAACACAACTGAATTTCTCTGCACTACTAGGGCTACCCGAAGGAAAAACTCTGGCTTCCTGGTATGCCGAACAAGTGGCGTCTATAAACCTTATTTACACACAGCTCAGTGCGCAGCAAGCTCTGCTTCAAGCACAAGCCAACCATTCCGCATTTGTTACTCCACTGCAAAGGCCTTTGAGCGCTCCCATGCCTCAACAGACCAATGCATTCAATTTACGCCCTGAGTCAGTACCTCCACCACACATCAGAAGGCCAAGCGCGCATGACACGCGCGACACTTACGGCGAAACGGAAAGCAACTACGTGCAGTACTCTCACCAACCAAATAAGCCAATACAAAGTCGTTTAGGTCCACGCAACATAAACGACGAGCTCGATAACTATGAAGAAGAAGACGAGACGTACAAAGAAAGTACAGTGTTCGGTAGGTTGCCGCCAGAGCATGAAGCATACAAACCGTGCAAGCACGCATGTTATAACCCAAAAGCAGAGCACGATTACACTTTGAGCTATCGTCCAGACGACATGGCTGAGAATTCAAAATTCATTAGAGAGATTGCCACGGCTGCTATCGATAAAACGAAATTGCCACACAACGTGGGTAAATACAACGGGTTGACAGACCCAAATGATCACCTTCAAGTTTTTAATGGTGCAGGAGCTACAGGCGGATGGAATCTACCAACTTGGTGTCATCTCTTCGCTCAAACCTTCGTCGGCGCAGCGCGCGTTTGGTTTGACAGCCTACCAGCAGGAAAAATCAAATCATGGGTCGATTTCCGAGAGAAGTTCCTTGCACACTTCTCTCAGCAACGTAGACACACCAGAGACGCAGCTGATTGTTTAAACATATGGCGCAGAGACCACGAGAGCGTGGAAGATTTCATTACAAGATATAACAAAGAATGTTTGGAGATTGGCGATGTGGGCGAGAAGATGATGCGCGCACACTTCATGAGGGCAGTCAAGTGCGATGATCTAATCAAACGTGTGAAGGGAAGAGACGGAGGACCCAAAGACTGGGAAACCTTCATTGAAGCAGCCAAAACCATTGCGCAGTCTGACAGACAGTTGACCGGTGATGACCACCGTCAACGTGGATACAATCACAACGACCGGCATAGCAAGAAAGGCAGAAGCCAACCATGGAAAACCTCCGGTCACAGAGAAAGAAGCCCAGCAAGGGAGGATGCGCGCCACACAATCAATCAGATAGCTCACCGGAAAAGGGTGAAAAGAGAAAACAGGGATAAACAATGGACACTCCTAACGAAAACCCCTTCAGAAGTCTTGGCAACTGAGAACCACCAGTTCAAACCACCCCTACAAATGCGGAACAAGAGGGGTCAAGACCCCAATCTCTTCTGCGAGTTTCACAAGGACACAGGCCACTTAACCGACGATTGCTTCAGCCTCAAGCAAGAGATCGAAAGGGCCTTAAGAGATGGAAAGCTAACTCATCTGGTAAAAGGTGGAAAGCGTGATTACCGCCAGATTCAAAGAAGGGAAGAAGGGCCGGATAACAAAAAACTCCGGAAACTAGAAACCCATATGATTCAAGGAGGTCAGCGGAGACCAAAGAAAAACTACAACAAGCGCACACAGGACGATTCGTGGCGCGAGAAGCATGTTGTTTTTCCGGTTGTAAGAGGAGGCCCAAGAGAAAGAAGACCCGTAGTCATCCCTGGAGTAATCGGTCACTACCAGACAGATTACATTTTCATCGACCCGGGGAGCACTGCGGATATCATCTATGAACAATGTTTTAACCAATTCGACCAGGAGGACAAAGCGCGCTTGGAACCGGTAGATTATCCACTGACCAGTTTCTGCAACGAAGCCGTTTTTCCTCTAGGATAGATATCATTCCCAGTGTTGCTCTCGGACGGATGAAACTCAAGAACAGAAGAAGTCACATTCATGGTGCTACCAGCACATTCAAGGCATGACATTCTGCTGGAAAGGGAATCCCAAGGCGACTTCAGCATGATCTGTTCCGGCCCACATTCAGCTGTGGGATTCCCAACAGAAACGGGAGTAGCAATAATATACGCAAGCAAGGAAGTCTTAGCAACAGACGAACTCAGACCCGCAAAGGCAAGCAAACCAGCCCCACGCCAAGAGGCAGAAAAATGGGTGTTAAACAGCGCGTACCCGGAACAGACAGTAACTTTAGGACCCGCAATGTCCGATCTAACGCGCGCGGCGCTAAAAAAGCTGTTGTTCCAAAATATGGATGTGTTTGCATGGACACCTGCAGACATGGTAGGTGTTCCACGGCACATAGCGGAACATCGACTAAATGTCTCCGAAGAAGCAAAACCGGTGGTACATGCCAAGCGCCACTTGGGAGACATAAAGCACGACGCCTTGAAAGAGCAGGTTATGGAGTTGTTAAATGCAGGAATCATCAGAGAAGTCAGATACCAAACATGGGTAGCAAGCCTAGTGATGGTTCAAAAGAACAACGGTAGCTGGAGAATGTGCGTAGATTGCAAGGATCTGAACAAGGCATGTCCACGCGACTGTTACGCCTTACCAGACATTGATGAAAAGATTGATTCGCTAGCAACATTCCGATGGAAATGTTTCCTTGATTGCTACAAGGGGTACCACCAGGTACAGATGGCCGTGCAAGACGAAGACAAAACCGTGTTCTGTACACCGACAGGGCTATACTGCTACACCAAAATGCCTTTCGGCTTAAAGAATGCGGGCGCGACTTATCAGAGGCTCATGAATGAAACTTTCCACGATGCTATCGACAAGTACATCGAAGTGTATATGGACGATCTAGTCGTTATGAGCAAAGAAGAGAATACGATGCTAATGAACATCCAAAAAACGTTCGACACCTTGCGCGGAGTAAGTATCAAGCTAAACCCAGCAAAATGCTCTTTCGGCATGGATGAAGAGAAATTCCTGGGTTTCATCGTCACAAAAGATGGCTTCAAAGTGAATCCTGACAAAATACAAGCAATCGAACGTATGCCTTCACCCTCGACGATCAAAGAGATGCAAAAATTGGCAGGGCGGTTGGCAACACTTAACCGTTTTTTGGCCAATCACGCAGCCAAATCTTTCCCGTTTATCAAAACTCTCCGAAATTGCATGAAGAAAAGACAATAGCAGTGGACTCAGGAGGCTGAGAGCGCATTCCGCGAAATGAAAGATTGCCTCATCAAGTTGCCAACATTAACTGCACCAGTCAAGGGAGAGCCCCTAGTGCTCTACTTATCAGCCTCCGACAGTGCAGTAGGAGCAGTGTTACTCGTTCATCGACAAGGTGTTCAAACACCAGTTTACTATGTGTCACGAACCTTGACTGATCCAGAAACCCGGTATGCCATCATGGAGAAACTAGTACTCGCATTGATCCATGCATCAAGACGGCTGCGCAGGTACTTTGCCAACCACGTAATTCACGTGCTAACAAACTACAATATTGGCAACATCCTCGCAAGGCCAGAGATCTCAGGGAGACTAGCAAAGTGGGCGATAGAGCTCGGGGGCCATAATGTGGTTTTTAGGCCAAGACCGGCAATTAAGGGCCAAGTACTCGCAGACTTCATGACAGAGGTACCAGACGACAAGGACCGGGAATGTAAAGCAATGGAAAAGCCGAAAAACAGCAAGTAGAAGAACCATGGTTGTTATACACAGACGGGGCGTCTAATGAAGACGGTGCAGGTGCTGGGCTTCGGCTGGTGAGCCCTGACAAACATGAGTTCACCTACGCCATACGCTTGGGTTTTAAGAACACGAACAATGAAGCTGAATATGAAGCTTTCCTCGCTGGTTTAAGGTTGGCAATCAAAATGGGAGTACGACACATCAAAGCGCATGTAGATTCCATGTTAGTGGCCGGACAAATCAACGGGCAATATGAAGCCAAGGGAGATACAATGGCGCTCTACCTAAGTCAAGCAAAGACGTTGCTACAAACCTTCTACTCCTACAAAGCGCACCACATTAATAGGAGCGAGAATAAACCAGCAGACGCGCTGAGTAAACTCGCCTCTACAAGTTTCCAACACCTGGCGAAAGATGTGCGCATAGAAGTTTTAAGCAACCCGTCAGTGCCACTGAGAGAAGTAAGCGTTGTTCAACTAGGAACAACGTCTTGGATGACTCCGATAATCGCGTACCTTCAATCTGGAATACTCCCAGAGAACAAAGCTGAAGCGAGGAAAATCCAGTACAAAGCAGAACATTATCAGATGGCTGACGGAATTTTATACCGAAAATCATACATCGGGCCACTGTTGAGATGCGTCGATCCCGAAGACGCAAACTATTTGATCAGAGAGGTGCACGAAGGGATCTGCGGCATTCATGCCGAACCGAGAATGGTTGTAGCAAAAGTGATGAACGCCGGGTACTACTGGCCCGGAATGCATTTAGACGCGGTAAAAGCTCTAAGGAAATGCAGCGGGTGTCAGAGACACGCCCCAAAGACGATGCGTCCCAAGAACGAACTAGTACCCGTGACAACGGCGTGGCCGTTTCAACAATGGGGAATAGATATGGTTGGTCCCTTTCCTGAAGCCCCAGGAGCTATAAAATTCATAATAGTCGCAGTCGACTATTTTACAAAATGGGTAGAGGCAAAGGCGCTTGCATCAACCACAGCCACCGTCTTCAAAAGATTTATATGGGAACAAATCATATGCCGTTTCGGATTACCACTCAGAATCATCACCGACAACGGAACGAACTTTGCCGAAGACAATCTTCAACAGTGGTTTAAAGAATTACACATTGAGCACACCTTCTCCTCGGTTGCGCACCCGCAGGGGAATGGTCAAGTTGAAGCCGTCAACAAGAGTATTGTCGACGGAATCAAGGCAAGGTTGGGAGAAAAAAGAAGAGGTTGGGTAGACGAAATGCCCAGCATCTTGTGGGCCCACAGGACGATGCCCAAGACAAGCAACGGAGAAACACCGTTTAGCTTAGTTTACGGGTCCGAGGCAGTAATACCAGCGGAGATAGGATTGCCGTCACCACGAATGCTCTCAATGAACCTGATCAACAACGAAGAAGAGAGGGGGATCAACCTTGACCTCCTAGAAGAAAGGAGAGAAATGGCGGCAATAAATGAAGCAAAGTACAAAACGAAGCTGGAAAAGTATTACAACTCCAAAGTCTGAGTCTGCACCTTCAACCCGGGAGAATACGTCCTCAGAGACAAGGAGGCCTCAAATGCTGAAAACCCCGGAAAATTGGCCCCCAAGTGGGAAGGCCCATATGTCATCGACACAGTACTCGGAAAGGGAGCCTATAAGTTGCGCACCATTGACAACAAGGAGGTTCCACGAACTTGGAACGCTCAACAGCTGAGAAAGTGTTACCTGTAAAAACATTATATAATTGCAACGGCTGAATCGCCAACACATTTATAGTAATACAAGAAGTGTTTGGCTATCTTTCTATCATGCAAATTTCCCGTCACAACTGCATATATTACTTTGGGCATACACGAAAACACAAAGGCTCGACCATTAGGAAACGTTGTAGACCTCCAAGGCCTGTCACAAACAAGTGCACAGCCGGGTCAGATACACAACTAAAGCCTAACAAACGCCAAATAAATACTTCGTGCCCACATAAACACGAAAGCATCGAACACAGGACAAACAAACATTGTAAGCACCCCAAAGGCTGAGCACAGCCGGGTCCACACAATAACCTGTAATTCGACCACTTCGTATTCACGAACCAACCTGCGCACATAAACGACAGAATAGAACATTGTAATAAACACAACACAACCTGTCAGCGCCATCATTCATTCGTGATACCTGAATCAAAGTAATTATACATGCACATATTATGACGTTAACAAAATTCGCAATAAAACGAAGGCATATATTAACATATCAAACGTCAAGCATACCAAATTGTTCAGAAGCACGAAAGATAAGCACAAATTAAAATTGTTCACAAACTTGTCAACTGATTACATGGCCATCCAAGGCCATATGCGGCACGCAGGCCGGAAACCTTCATTCCGGATGACTGGAACCAACACCTCCAGCCGCACGATCCTCATCTCCAAGAGATTTTTTCAACAAAGCAACACCATCAGACCTTCGAGCCAATTTTTGAGCAGCCTTAACAACAGCAAACTCTAAAGACGAGAACTCTTGTCTTTTCGCAGTATAAGCAGCACTACAATCCTCTTTCCATAACTCGAAGTGATGCTCCTTCTCATTATTAAGAGCCGCAGCTCTGCCCTCATTATAACCATCCTTGCGCCCACTACTATACCCAGCCTGCCCCAACTCAAACATACAGTGGGCAAGTTCGTGGGAGTTCACGATGCGATCAACAATCTACAAGAAACACACAAATAAGAGAAACAGTCCACGAAAATCATAAGATAAAACGAAGGAAATTACCAAAGGCACAGCGCGTGAAAGAAGCCACTTGCAATCTGCAGAGACCTCTCCAAGAAGAAGTTCAGAAGCCTTAGACTCCGCAGCTTTCTCCTGAAGAAGACGTACAGCAGCCTCATACTGTCTCGCAAGGTCTTCAGTTTAGCAATGCGATCAACATACTCCTTTTCTTTCTTCTCAAACGCAACACGTGCCTGTTGAGCTTCCTCAGCAAGCTCTGTCTTCTCACCAGACAAACGCACAATAGCGTCACGTTGAGTTTTCAGCTCGACATTGGTACGCTCACACGCAACTTCCCAATTTTTCTGCTTGTCAGCATTGATTTGCTTCTCTTGGGCGAGTTTTTCTTCTGCATCAGATACCCTCCATATCAACCCCTTCTTCTCAACATTAAATTTCTCTCTCTCTTCCGCGAATAGCCTCTTTTCATTTTCAAACTCAAGAGTGTCCTCCCCCATCAGTTTCCATTCACGGACAATCTCCTGAGAAGTAGACAAGAAGTTAACCCCGACACGAACGTGATCATCCAATAGTTCTAACCGGCGGCGCCTCTTCTGAAATAACCTTTCAGCTGGGGGGAGGGACAGAGAGAAAAACTCATGACAATTGTCCAGATCATTCATCCTGGAACCCTGGGTTAGACTCCAGTGGGGGGCATGAGGAAGATCATCACAAGCGGGATTCTGTGTATCAATAGAATCAGCGTGCACATTCTCGAACTGAGGGCTGTGGACAGCACCTGAAGTAGCCCCGCCATCGCCACCCGGAAGGCGTTTAGTATAAATGGTTTTGTAGGTCCGGCTAGGGGAGGATCTAGTCGCCTAATCCTTGTGTACGAACCAACCCGATTGTGCGGAATCCAACCGGGAAAGCAAACCGAGATAGAACACGCAAATACACGACACACAATATTCACCGATTAACACCTCTGTATTAATACGTATGAAAGGTTCAGTTACAAAGCAATGTTTACAAATGTATTTTGCAAACTCTCTCTCTAGCTCTCGTGTGTGTATTCTCTTGTCTCTGTGTTCATGTGTTCTGTGTGAAACAGAACAAATGAACTCTATTTATACTAACAGACACACATACATATGACGAAACAGACAATAGGCGACGAATCAGAATCATGGTCGACGAAACACATCTGTTTCGTCGACTTCTGGGCTGATTCGCCGATGTGGTCTTAGGCCCAATCAGTTTAAGGCCTAATCCCTGATTCGTCATCTTCTTTTAGCCCAAGGACAGTGATGTTGAGTCCAGTCCTTGTCTTGTCTCTTTTGTTGGCTTGTCGTCTTGTACATGACGGAGGAAAGTCGTGTCAACACGTGCCGAACCGAGTCGCGTCCACAGTATCATGTATCAACAAACTCCCCCTTGGACGCTACTCGTGAGGTTCGCCTTTCTTGTCTTCTAAGTCGGAGGATCTTCAATGTCTTCACGTATTGAAAGCAGAAAGTGTATCAACAAACTCCCATTTTCATGTAGGAAGTGTGTTGACAAACTCCCCCTAAACATAAGCTCCCTCTTGAGTTATGCTCGTGAAAGACTTGATCTTCAGTACTTGAGATCCTTGTGGTGTTGATGATGGTCAGCGGCAACTCGATCATCTTCATCATTTGAGTGCCTTCACGTCGTGTCTTCATTCCAAAGCTTGTCATCGAACATGTTCTCCTTGCCTTTAGAATCTGCACACGCAAGAAATCTAAACGCGTAATGAGAACAACTGCTTGGAATATAATTAGTATAAACAAATGACACACGTATGACCATATTTAATCAAACACCGTCCGACAGTTTGAAAGTTTAATAAATTTGTCAATTTTAGTCTTTAACTTTCAAAACTTGCAAATTTCGACCGTTTATGAAGATTTAGTCGTTTTGGTTTTCGTTCAGGTTTCAGGCAACGAAGACTCGAGATCCAACATCGTACAATCGAAAATAAGATAGAAATAAAATCTTTTTGGCTTTTAGAAAGTTTATATTAAAACACACCTAAAATCTTTTTGGTATTTTTGAATATTTCAAATGTAAAGACTGAAAGCAGTAGATAAATATATACAAAGATGCAGAAACTGAAAGCATTAAATAAATATTTACAGACATTCTTTTTGCGAGTTTCGAGGGTAAGAGAATCATATCAGTGTACGGTCATGCCAAAACGCTCTTGTTGTTCAATTAGTTAACATTTAGATAAGCATCCTATAACGATTATCGGTATTGTTGTCCACGTAAGCTCAACTTATCAGATGTAATCATGTCGAGGGGATACGTTAAGGTATGATTTATACTTACCGACCGGTGTTCATCCACATCACGACACATTCCCGTATCAAGGTATGCACGAGGGTTCATCTTACCGGTGAGTATACCGATTATCATCTGTTTGACCGTATATGATGTGAGATTCTCACTTATTTTGATTGAAAACCAGCCCTATGTGATAGAATCACTTATTGATGAGGAACTTGATTTTCGATGCATGAGGGCACAAGAGCAAGTCCGTGAACAGGTCAGTACTTTCGTACAGCAGAGAGACGAACTTGACTCCCGGATAAATGTGATATTTTATCACTTATTTTGTTTGGACATGTGATTGTTGATCACTTATTGAGGTCGTATGCAGTATGTACACGTATATATGGTATCATGGAAGATCTAGACTTGCGTCCCCGTTATTTTTCGGTAAAAGATACAACCATGATACCCAGATGATAAGCAGCATAAAGACCGAATATCTCAGAACCTCGGCAATCTCTCAAACGAAATTTCGGTACCAAGACCATATGCCAATGAGTGGTTCCCACCTGGTCTTCAGTCAGATTTAAGTTTATATCACCCTGCACACTTTAAAATGATTGTGAGCCTACCGATACATCTTATATAGAGCTGCTTAACATATTTTGCATTTAAGGTTTAAAGAGGTTTAGACAGACCACTGATGTACTATCATTTTCTCTTTTGCTCGCCAGGAAACTCATTTTTGTTTTTCTATTGTTTTTGTGTTTTTGAAATTTTTCAATGTTTTTGGATTTTCAAATTTTTGGATTTACTCCCCCTAAAATCAATAAACTAAGACAAATTTAAAACACAAAGGTATTTACAAAAATGATTTTCCGATGTTGGTTTTACTCTTGCTTGACCTTAATGCCGTTTACCAGTAATAAATAGTCAAATCTTGATTTGTCAAATGCTTTGGTAAAAAGGTCGGCACGTTGGTCAACGGTGTGGACGTAAGTAACATCGATTAGCCTTTTCTCAAAGCAATCACGTATGAAGTGATACTTAATGTCGATATGCTTAGTCTTTGAATGCTGCACAGGATTTTTAGTGATCTGTAAAGCAGCAGAATTATCAACGTAAATAGGAGTAGTTAGGAATTCAAAACCGTAGTCGCGCATTTGTTGTTGGATCCATAGGACTTGGGAGCAACAACTTGAGGCAGCAATGTATTCAGCTTCGCATGTTGATGTAGCTACACAGGTCTGCTTCTTGCACTGCCATGTGACTAGGCGATTTCCCAAAAACTGACATCCAGCCGTTGTGGATTTGCCGTCGATTTTGCATCCGCCAAAATCAGAATCACTGAATGCGATCAAGTCAAAGTTATTATCCCTAGGGTACCATAGACCGGTGTCAGGGCAACCCTTCAAATAACGAAAAATCCTTTTTACAGCTGCAAGATGTGAGGCCTTCGGGTTCACTTGATATCTGGCAAGCAGGCACGTTGGGTACATTATATCTGGTCTTGATGCTGTGAGGTACATAAGAGATCCGATCATCGCGCGGTAGTATGAGGGGCTAACATCTTGACCCTTCAAGTCTGGAGTAATTCCGTGATTTTGCGGCAATGGGGTACCGATGGGCGTTGCATCAAACATCTAGAACCGGCTCAAGATGTCACCAACATATTTAGTCTGATGGATGAATATCCCAGACTCGGTTTGTTGTACTTGTAGGCCCAAAAAGAAAGTCATTTCCCCCATAGCACTCATCTCGAATTTATCCTGTATAATACGCTCGAAATTTCTACACAAAACATCATTAGTAGAACCAAAAATAATGTCATCAACGTATACCTATACCAGTAGAAGATCTCCATCTTGTTCTTTGATGAAAAAAGTACAATCGATAAGACCTCTGCGAAATCCATTCTCCAGCAGATAATTAGATAAGGTTGCGTACCAAGCTCGCGGTGCTTGATGAAGACCATAGAGAGCTTTGTTGAGCAACCAAACCCGATCGGGATGGATAGGATCTTCAAAACCTGGAGGCTGTTCGACGTACACCTCTTCTTCCACCACACCATGTAAGAATGCACTTTTCACGTCCATCTGGTATACCTTGAAACCTTTGAATGAGGCATAAGCCAGAAAAATCCGAATTGCTTCTAGACGTGCAACAGGTGCATACACTTCGTTGTAGTCGATCCCTTCTATCTGACGAAAACCTTGAACGACTAGCCTTGCTTTGTTTCGAATAACGACTCCACGGTCATCCTTTTTGCATTTAAACACCCAACGGGTACCAATCTTCTTGTAACCAGCAGGTTTCTCTACGAGTTTCCAGACACCAAGCTTCTGGAATTGTTGCAGTTCTTCCTGCATTGCTTCAACCCAAGAGCTATCTTTCAAAGCTTCTTTCCAAGTTCTTGGCTCTTCCTGTGAGACATAACACGCGAAAGACCAATCATTTTGTTGACCAGATTCTCGGATAGTTGCATACAAGCCTGCATTGTTGTTGTTCCGCAACATGTTTCTTGTTTGAACGCCACTTTGCACATTTCCGATGATGTTTTGTTGAGGATGGGTATTGTGAATCCTTGTTTCTGGATTATCTTGAACTGGAATATTTGTACCCAGATTGTTGAGATTGAGATCAATAATCAATTCAATGCCCGGAATTGACGAAGAGGATGATGCAGTAGCTTCAGCTGTTCCAGGGACGCCCACTGGAGGAGTACCCTCTGAAGTACCATGAACTGCTGTTATTAGAGCTTCTTGATCTGCATCGAGAAATTCATCATCCTCTGAAGATTCGTTCAATTCGATAGCATCGTGAAAATCCTCATTGTCGAGAGCATTATTGTTCACTGAAGATGGTTCTTGATTGACAATAATGGGACGAACCAATGGTGAATCTGTTGCATTGTCACTCTCGAAAAACATCCTTGCCGCAGCATTTTCTTCAACGGCTTCAACATTGATCGAATTGAAAAAGTCATCGTACTCGAACATCCAAGGCTGACCAGGACATTTGACTGGTAAAGTGTGCCTTTGTACTCTGACTTCAGACCATTCCTCGACCCTTTTAGTCTCTAGATTCCAGACTCTTAAGTTCGGGGTGGAATACCCAAGAAAGTATCCATCAATTGCTCTTGCCCCAAACTTTCCATTAGGATCGATTATTGTGCACGGAGCTCCAAACGGTTCAAGATATGACAAATCTGGTTTCCGTTTGTTAAGAAGCTCAAAGCAGGTCTTGTTGTGCCTTTTGACTGTAAGGACTCGGTTCAACGTGTAACAGGCAGAGGACACAGCTTCAGTCCAGAATGGAATGGGCAACTGCGATTCTACCAACATAGTCCTAGCAGTCTCGATCAATGTGCGGTTTTTACGTTCAGCGACGCCATTCTGTTGAGGAGTATAGGCTGCACTAAATTCGTGAAGAATACCTTTTGAAGTGCAAAACTCCGCCATGGCATGATTTTTGAATTCAGTACCATTGTCGCTACGTATCCGCCTAACCTTCAACTTATATAGATTCTCAATCTGAATGATCAAGTTTTTGATAATACCGAAGGTTTCACTCTTATGTGCCATGAACGCCACCCAAGAAAATCTTGAATGATCATCAGTTATCACGAGGCAGTATTGATCATTCCTAATACTTTTGTGCTTGACAGGACCGAACAAATCCATGTGCAAACGTTCAAGAGGAACAACCACCGTGTTGATTTTCTTTGTAGGATGTCGCTTCTTCGTCTGTTTTCCTTTCTGGCACGAGACACAGATGTCTTGAAGATGAAAGTTTTTAAGAGGAACACCATTCACCAATTCATTTGACACCAAATGATTCATTTTGCGTAAGTGAATGTGACCCATTCGTCTGTGCCAAGAGATTGAGTCTTTTTCTGTGGCTTTGGAAACGAAACAAGTTGCTTGTGCAGACGTTGTGATAGCTTGGCTCATATCAAGGACATACAGATCATTTATCCTTGGAGCCGACAAGAGAATCCATTCTTTTGGAATTTTGAAGCCTGGTTTCAGCACATAACATCCATTTGCATCAAAGTGTACTGAGAACTGCTTATCACAAATTTGAGAAACACTAAGAAGATTGTGATCAAGTTGTTGTACGAAGTTGATCTTATCAAAGCTAACAACCCCGTTGGAAATCATTCCTTCACCCGTAATATATCCGCCTTTATCTCCAGCAAAAGCAACATAACCTCCTCTAATAGATTTAACGTCGTAGAGAAGCTTCATGTCGCCTGTCATGTGCCTGGATGCCCCACTATCAACAATCCAATGACTACTGATAGTTCCTCCTGGAACACCCTGCACATGAACTCAATCGATTAGTTGGAGATGGGGACCCAAGCCATTGTGGTCTTGGGTCTTCCATTTTCATCAACAACAATAACCTCTATTCTTTGATGATTCGAAAATTGTGATGGTCCCCCTGAATCAGTAACCGTTTTTGGTTTCCAGGTCTGTTGAGTTTTACCAGTTTGATTGTTTGAGGTTTTTGAACTTTCTGGTTTAACTGGAACAGATTGTTTTTGAACTACATCACTTTTAATCGCCTTTTCAATTTTCTTGACCTGTTGGCGTTTCTGTTTCTTTTCCCTTTCTCTTATGAGTCGGGGATCTTGTTTTACAGAAACAGATCGCCTTTGGTGATTGTGTTCACGGGGATCATCTTCTTTGGCTTTCAACTTATGAAGATATGGGCAATTTCGAATGATATGCCCGATTGTACCACATTCAAAACATGATCTTCGTTCAACAAACCCCGAAGTATCATGTGATCGTCTTGCCGATGATGAACTTTGTGATCTCGAGGTACTAGGTTTTGAACTATTTGGTTCATTCCTTTTCATCACTGTTACTTTCTGGACAAAATCCAAGTTAGATTGATTTGCAAACTTTTCAATTTTGTCCGTTCCCTTCGATTCCACAAAGTTCACATTCTTTTTCTTCTTCTGATTCGGCTTCCTTTGACTCTGAGTCGGTGTTTTACCTTTGGAATTGGTATGATTTTGCTGGGCTTTCACAGTTGGTAATTTCTGATTGCCAAATTGTTTTCTAACTTCAGCCTTTGGGATAGGAGGACACTGTGTGACTGTAACATGTGGTCCTGTCTTTCCCAAAAACTTACTTGTTGAATTTTCAAAGACTTTACTGATTAAAGATTGATTAACATTCTTAATCGGAAAATCTTTGTCTGAGTAAATTTTATCATCACCAACAAGAGTGTACAGCAAATCCACACTCTCCGACTCTTTCTCAGACGAGGACTCAGTTGCAACAGTCTTAGCGGGTTTTGCAGTAGGATCACACAGAATGTGATTCTCAAGAGGTATGTCCTCTTCTTTTATCACCGCATCAGACTTTGCTGAATCAGTATCATCAGACTCATCATCAGAAGAATCAGTATCCTCAACAACAACTGGAGGATCCTGATTCGGTTCAGCAGGAGACACACTTGTATCTGCTGATACATCTGAATCTGATGATACTTCTTTCCTGTATCCAAGTCCTGTTGCACATTCTGTTGCAAATTCCTTAACATCTAGAGGAACAGATGGTTCAAAATGAGTTCTAAATTCCTCATCAGGCATGGCATCATAATTGTTTCTCACGGGTGGTGGACATTTCTTATAACCTATGCATGTGACATCCTTTTTCTCTTTCTGAACATCAATGATGTGATCCAACACATAGCTAGAACTCAAATAACTGTCTAACTTGAGTCGGATCGCCTCACTTTCAGTTTTAACACAAGCCATTTCCTTTTGCATTACCTCAAGACGAGTTATATACAAATTAATGTCAGTTTGTTTTCTGGAAACCATTTTAGTCAACTCTGTTTTATCTTTCTTTAATGTTTCAATCATTGACTTAAATTCCTTTTCATGGTTTTCATAAAACATGTTGGCTTCAGTGCATTTTGAAAGATCAACGGTCAATTTCTGATTGTGAATAAATGTCACATCATATTTCTCTTGCAAAGCCTCGTGTTTGCTTTGCAATTCACACCACTTATCATTCACTAAAACATGTTTGTCTTGCAAGTCAAACAAACTAGCTTGTAAAGCATCATGTTTGCCTTGCAACTCAGACATGTTTGCTTCCAAATCAGCACATCTAACATTCAAACTATCACAGTTATCACAACTAACAGAAGTGGGTTCATCGACACATACCTGACTTGATGAACTGTCGACATTAGCCATAAAGGCTGAATGGAGAGAAGACGAAGAATAAGCAGCTTGATCCACCAAAATAGATCTTCTTTTAGTTTCTGCTGCAGCTTCTCCCAATAGCTCATCAATATTAGCATCGACTGACGCACTTGATGTGTCATCCACATGATCATTGCCTGAAGTGGAGGATTCTTCATCTGAGCTTCCACTATAACCAGAAGAGTCTTCATCCTCAGAAGAGTCACCACCATTGGCGGAAGATTCTCCACCACTGGCGTGATTTAAATCCTTGACAATTTCAGCAAAGCAAGCTGTTCCATCTGGAGCATCATTTCCCAACTGGATCGACCAATCACAACCTTCATCTACTTGAACCACAAGTGCCTGGTTGGCATTTGATGGTCCTGCTTGGCTTTGGTTGTTGACAGGTACCAACGTACGAACATTGTTCCTGTTCTGGTTCTGCTGGTTGCCTTGACCTCTGAAAGGATTCTGATTTCCATGTTGAGATGGCCTCGTACATTCACGCTTGAAATGACCACGTTCCCCACAATTGAAGCATTTAACAGCCTGTTTATCAAACCCATACTTGGTGTCTTTCTTACTTTCCAAGCTGGTTCTGCCCGTTCTTTCCATGAAATCCTTTGCTCGCCTAACAGCACTGGCAAAGGCCCACTTGATGTCCATCATTTCCATCTCCTCTTTATCTATCTGCTGATAGTCTTCTTGTGTCAGATTAATGTTGCCAATCTGACCTTCTACCAATCCACAGTATGCGCTCACCAAAGTGTTTAGCAGCTCCATGTGTTCCTTTGCTACCTCCACACTGACTTTAGAAAAGCTTGAGGTGTCGAGCCGTACTGTATTCGGCTTTGATTGCTGACCAGCAGATGAGGTGCTTCCATAACATGCTTGCTGTTGAGGAGGAAGTGGATTCCCATACATATCTGTTGGTCCGGTAGATTGAGGAGGAGGAAGTGGATTCCCGAACATGTCTGTTGTTTCGGTAGATCGAACAGGTAACGGATTTCCGAACATATCAGTTGCTCTGATAGTTCTTTGGCTTTGTTGTTGTGGTGCTGGTTGAGAAACTGGTTCAATTAGATTTCCAAACATGTCTGTTTTTGGAGGGACTGGAACTTTGATAGTATTTCCAAACATGTCAGTATGAGACACAAAAGCTGTTTGAAGTGGAGCATGTGAAGAAGGTTTTGTAGAGGTGCTGGAAGTTCCATAATACATTTCTGGATTTTGTGGCACTGGAACTCTTTTTGCCTTGAGAGTTTCTTACTGATTCTTGTTTTCCAGGATTTGAACAAAGTCATTGTAGCTTGTTGTAGCTAGAGTGCCATTGTACTTCATAATTTCCAAGAAAGTATTCCATTGAGGTGGCAACGCATCTGCAAACTTTTTCACAATCTCTGCTTGAGGTGTAACGACCTCAAAATTTGACAATTCACTCAGCAAATGATTAAATCGACTTGTCAAATCTCCTAAAGATTCATTCTCCATACAAGAAAAACCATCAAACTCTTTCTTTAGCAGGTCTTTTCTTAATTGACGTGTTGCTTCATTTCCCACGCCCCTTGTCTTCAATGCATCCCACAATCTCTTTGTTGTCTTGTAACTGACAAACTGATGATAAATATCTTTACTTAACGCCTGAGTAAGAATGGCATATGCCTTCTTTTCCAAGTCATAGACCTTCTTCTGATCTTCCGTAAGGTCAGCAAATGTAGCAGCAGATGATGCAGCAACCTCTATTGTTTGATCGAAATCTGTGATGAACCGCAACCACAACTCTGTATTCTGACCAAGAACATATGTATGAAATCTATCAATCCATCCTGGATATTCATATAAATGCATCAACTTCGGAGGCCGATTCAAACTTCCCGTTTCACTCTCGCTTAAGAGAATGCTTTGAATACTTGGAGTTTGATTTGATACGAATGCCCATTGACCAGTATTAGCTTGAGAAGACACCGGTGCGGGAGACGGAGTACCAAAATACATATCAGAATTTACTGCCGGCCTATTCCATCTTGGATTCATTTTTGATCAAGAATAATAATACCTGAAAATCACACTCAAAACAAACAGTTAAAACAGTTTTGTATGCCTTCTGTTAAAACTTGACAATACCCACGACGAAACAGTTTCCACGAAACAGACTTTGTAAAATTTGTTTCGACGAAACAGGCCCAAGATATTGTCAATGACGAAACAAAGGTCCAAACTTTTGAAAAACGGCGAAACAGAATTGTTTATCAGAAGTCCACGAAACAAGATGTATAATATATTCGACGAAATAGATGGACCAATCCTTGTCGACGAAACTGGTTTTTTTTTTTTTTTTTTTGGGCTTGGACTTGCAAAGTCGACGAAACAGGGAGTCCTTTGGGCCTTCAACTTCACGAAACAGATAGGCCCAAGATATGACGAAATGGAGTCAAGCCCAATTGTTAGATGAAACCCATTTTATGTTTCGTCAAACATGTTTATGAAATAAAATCCTGTTTCGTCGAAAAGTGGTTCAGTGAGTTGGTGAAATAATTCAAACTATGTCAGACACTCACCACACCTTTCCAACCTATCAGTATGCCTAAATTACCAACCGATATGGCATGCCAATATTTTAATAAAATCACACTTACCAATTCACAAACAACTTTTACAAGCAACTTTTAAAGATCAAAAGGTGTACAATTTGAAGAACACTATGAATTTGATATGAACACAACCCAGAAATATGAGTTTTCCGGTGAACTCTCAAATTTCCGAAACATGAATTTTGCTAAAAAGTTTAATAAAAACCCATAACAAACATGTAAATGTGAATTTTAACAAGGTTTTTAACAAAACATGAAGCAAAATAACAAGATTACAGCCGATTTTAACAAATTTTTCAGAAAATGTGAACTTTTCAAAAACCCGAAACACGATCAAGAACACCTCGGTTTTAACAAGGAGAAGAGCCAAGGCTCTGATACCACTTGTAGGTCCGGCTAGGGGAGGATCTAGTCGCCTAATCCTTGTGTACGAACCAACCCGATTGTGCGGAATCCAACCGGGAAAGCAAACCGAGATAGAACACGCAAATACACGACACACAATATTCACCGATTAACACCTCTGTATTAATACGTATGAAAGGTTCAGTTACAAAGCAATGTTTACAAATGTATTTTGCAAACTCTCTCTCTAGCTCTCGTGTGTGTATTCTCTTGTCTCTGTGTTCATGTGTTCTGTGTGAAACAGAACAAATGAACTCTATTTATACTAACAGACACACATACATATGACGAAACAGACAATAGGCGACGAATCAGAATCATGGTCGACGAAACACATCTGTTTCGTCGACTTCTGGGCTGATTCGCCGATGTGGTCTTAGGCCCAATCAGTTTAAGGCCCAATCCCTGATTCGTCATCTTCTTTTAGCCCAAGGACAGTGATGTTGAGTCCAGTCCTTGTCTTGTCTCTTTTGTTGGCTTGTCGTCTTGTACATGACGGAGGAAAGTCGTGTCAACACGTGCCGAACCGAGTCGCGTCCACAGTATCATGTATCAACAGGTTTGACGTGGAGCAGTCTGACTGGACTCCACTGCAACATCAACGCCCTTACCTCTACCATCGCCACCAGCAGTACCACCACCTCCTTCACCCACCTGCTCAGCATGAACATCGTCTTCTTTCCTCTTCTCACCAGAAGTATCACGAGGAGGAGTCAACCCAAACATCGTCGAGGGAGGAGATTCTGGAGGAGTGATTTTCGAAAGGTCAATTTTGTGTGAAGTCTTGGCTGGCTTGGCACCTGCTAAAAAACGAGCATCACATTTAGAAAAAAAAAAAGAAAGAAAAAGCAAGGAACCAGAAAAGACAAACGGGAAAACTGATAAAACGAGTACCAGAAGCTTCGTAAATTTTCTCCAACAAATTCCCTTGTTTCTGAGTAAAAACGCCCAGATCCACCTCCGATTCCGAAGGAGCTGGAGGAGTCTCCTTCTGAAGTTTAACCCTTTTTGACACAAGCATAGCAGCAGCCTGCTCGTCAAGTTTCCGTTTTTTATCATCAAACATCTTCTTCTGCATTATCTCTGTTAAGGTAGCGCGGTCTTCAGGATCAGATTCTTGATGTTTTTCTCCGGCCCCTAAACCGGAAAATGTATCAGACACTACAACGTAATCTAGGATAGGAAGAGCAGAAGGTCGCTTACGAGGGGTCTCAATGGCATGTTCCTCAGCCTTCTTTCCTTTTCCTTCTAGTTTTTCAGCTCTTGTTTTCCTCTTCGTTTCCAGCTGCTCCGCGGCCTCAACAGGAATCTCAACATCATCACCGATAGGTTCATTAACAGGATTGCGCGCAATCCCCTGTGCCAGACCTGCACACGGGGAATGAGAAGTTAGGCCTTTACAAGATCCGTCAGAACCATCACTCGAAAGAACAACAACTTCATCCCGAGCAGGATTAACAGAGTCATCAGCATCCTCACTATCTTCACCTATGACAGTGTTGGCATAGGAAGTAAAACTCTCGTTCGTAGGATGCAAGAAACGACCACGAATCTGATCCAACCAAGGTCGTTTCTCAACCTTTTGCATCGCCTCAACCATGGCACCACCGGCTTTAGGATCCAGAACATTCAACAAGGTGTAACCCACTGGAAAAAACACGAAGAGAAAGAGTAATGAACAACACAAGGCAAAAATATATATGCAAAAGAGAGGCAAAACGTTATGTAAAAACATACACTTGCCACCATAACCATAAACTGGCCCCCAACGGATGCTTAGGAATCCACTTCATACTCATACCGGCACCCACCAACGCCATCTCTTCAAGCTGAAGAATCGGAGTGGCTTTACGGGTCAACTTTTTATACCAGTCTTGTTCAGAAAAATCCGCAACCACATCAACCTTAGGGATACCTTCATCCACTGACCGGTAATGCATATCCATAGGGATAACACCCCGACGAATATAGAAAAACTTTTGCTTCCAGTCATGAAGACTCTTCAACAGAACAGAGCAAACAGGAGCAACACCGGTCCGGGCATTAAAAGAATAAAAACCGCTAGTGTACGTAACGGTATAAAAGACGTTGAACATCTCAAACGTTGGATCCAAGCGATTAGCCATGCAAACAAACTCAAAATGGGTAATACGGGGAAGCCCGATAGCATTAATTTGAGAAAGATGGAACCCATAGTTTCTCAAAACGTTGGCAGTAAACTTGGTGATTGGAAGCCGAAAATTGCCTTCTCGGAAAAACGCAGCATACAAAGTCATATAACCAGGGGGTGCATCCATAGCAGTTGAACCGGCGGTCGGATACTGAGCCCCCCATTCAGGCAAGAAACCCATCTCCCTCACAAGATTGTGGAACTCCTCTTCCTTCCAACCTATGACCACCTGGTCAGGACCCGGGGGAGCTTTCCCTTTATTCCTCTTCTTCCTTGACGACGGATTTGCACCAGACATTGTGAAAAACGAACAAAAATGTAGATGAACTCACGAAAAGAGGAACCAAGAAAAAAGAAGAAGAGAGAAAACCAGAGTTCAAAATTTGAAAAGTGAAGAAAATGGAAGAAACCACCACATACTTATAACCATCGCATTTAATGCGATGGGTAGTGGGCCGTCAGGGTTTGAAAAAGCAGTCAATAGGGGAGAGACACGTCAGAAGAGAGGGAAGGCGGCACCTCTTTTTTCGGGAGCAGGTGAACAGACGCCTGACACTTCGCCGAAAAGTAGCTGACAGTGACTGAAAAAGGCGCCTGTTCACCTTCGATAAAACAGGGAGACACGTGACAGTCACATCAGTCACTCCTTCCCAAGACAAACAAAACTTCCTCCTGAAGACAACAGCAAGGGCCATCGCGCCATGCGCCATGCGTCCATTTGGCTCAACTTTACAAAGTAGTCAAAACCCATGCGCCATGCGCCACGCGTCCATTTGGCTCAACTTTACAAAGTAGTCAAAACCCATGCGCCATGCGTCCATTTGGCTCAACTTTACAAAGTAGTCAAAACCCATGCGCCATGCGCCCATTTGGCTCAACTTTACAAAGTAGTCAAAACCCATGCGCCATGCGTCCATTTGGCTCAACCTTACAAAGTGCCAAAACCCATGCGCCATGTGTCCATTTGGCTCAACTTTACAAAGTGCCAAAACCCATGCGCCACGCGTCCATTTGGCTCAACTTTTACAAAGTGCCAAAACCCATGCGCCATGCGTCCATTTGGCTCAACTTTACAAGTTGCCAAATACCATGTGCCATGCGCCCATCAGGTACAAATTTCTTAGGTCTCCCATAACAACCTCACGCCACAAACACCACTACCTTCATAAGTTCAGAATCCCTCCTAGACGATCAACTCAACTAGAAGGCACACTGGACTGGGGGGACTTGAAGAGGTATGGTCCCAATTCCTTGCCCACATGGCAAGGACCACACCACTTTTCCATCCTATGTGGCGCTGACATCAACGAGACCATCCAGAAGCTTCTGGAAAATACGAAGGTGGCACCAAAGATGCTCCATCCGACATACAGGACAACACGTGTCACCAGTCATCAGGCGCCAGGTAGGCCTGCAACGGATCAAGGAACAGTCCGACAACACCAGTACGACGTCTCCAAAATAGGCAAGTGTAAGTGCGCCACGTGTACCACTACACTGACCACAGCAGAGGAGACCAAAGGGATATTCTCCTGGTCGGACAGCTGGCGCGCAACCACAGCTGGCACTGCTGCTCCTCCCTCTTTCACCCTCCGGCTATAAATAGGACCCTTCATCATCCAGGTTGGACCACCTTGCTCTCTATTCACTCACACTCTACACACACTGTTTATTCTTCCTCGGAACAGTACTTATTCTCACGCCGGAGCCTGGTTAAGAGGGAAACCCCCATATTCCCCTCTTAACGAGACTAACGGTGTTGCTGTTTTGCAGGACCCAAGTCATTTCAGCGAGTAAGAAAGGAGATTGAACCCACAGAAGAAATAACCCCACAGATTAACCCTGGCGTTAACTTGTGTTTCATCACCACTTTACATGGACTTTTACTTTATTGCATTTTATCTAATTATTATTGTACTGACATAATGAAATTAAAAGGAAATCTGTATTGCGTTTAAAGTGAAACTAAAACGCAAAATCATCTCAAACATACAAACCACTTTAATTCTCCAGAAAACGCAATAATCAACACCTCCATTGTTTTCCTATATTAAAATGCAAAATCCTTCCGATTCGATTAGTGGTGTTGGGTTCCGACGGTAACCGGCGGAGACAAGCGAACACGATGAAGACGGTGGCCATGGTTCTGATAATCAGAAATGGTGTCAAGTAATGGAGATGACGGTGGTGACAGTCACAGGTAACCGGTAATAGTGAAATGGTGGGTGTGTGTTGATGAGGCGGGTTGCAGGTTGTAGGGCGGTAGAGGATGGTAGGGGATGGTACGGCGGTGACTGTGAGTCTCCGGTGGTGGACAAGGGTTGTGACAAGGGTGAAGGTTATATCAGTTCTTGAATTATTTTGTAAAAAACTATATTTACAATGGAGATACAACATGCCTTATATTGGCGATGGTGATACATGGAAAGGAGAAATTACAGGATACGATTACGGAAAGTAAATAACAACTTTGACTATACAATAAATTTGAATTTTAAACTTGCGTTAATTTGGTATCCGTAATACGCCCCCGCAAGATGGAGGCTCCATTGGAGACTCCAATCTTGGAGCGGATATGCAGAAAGGGAGCTCGGCTTAGCGGCTTGGTTAACATGTCTGCAAGTTGGTCCTTAGAGTTGACATGTAGCACACGTAATAAACCCGTAGAAACTTGTTCACGAACAAAATGGTAATCAAGCGCCACATGTTTCATCCGGGAATGGTAGACCGGATTTGCACATAAGTAATTTGCACCCGTGTTGTCACAAAATAGTGTTGGCGGTTAGTCGATGTGGATCCCAAGTTCGGTTAGCAGGTTTTTTACCCACAAAATTTCAGCCGCTGCGTTGGCTAAGGCTTTGTACTCAGCTTCGGTTGAGGAACGAGAGACGGATTTCTGCCTACTTGATCGCCATGATATAATATTTGAGCCCAAGTATAATAGATATGCAGTAATGGATCTACCCGAATCACTAATACCACCCCAGTCAGAGTCGGAGAAAGCGGAGAGTGTGAGAGGACATCGACGGTTAAAAAAGAGGCCATAATGCACGGTACCTTTTAGATAGCGTAGGACACGCTTGAGAG
Source organism: Helianthus tuberosus (assembly GCA_030545235.1). NCBI lineage: Eukaryota > Viridiplantae > Streptophyta > Magnoliopsida > Asterales > Asteraceae > Helianthus > Helianthus tuberosus. The sequence goes on from JARYGA010031702.1 coordinate 24,214, forward strand.
CTTGCCAGTGAGCTTGTTTCGGGGAGTGCATGAATTGGGATAGTTTGTTAATGGCAAAGGAGATATCGGGGCGGGTGAAGGCAAGGTAGTGCAAAGAGCCTACAAGTTGACGATAGGGAGTAGCATCAACCGAAGGTGAAGGATCATTGGGAGAGAGAGGATCGGAAGAGCTAAGGGGTGTCGTGACATCTTTAGCTCCGTCCATGTGAAATTGTGTCAAGATATCTTGAATATAACGATGCTGAGATAATAAGAGACCCGAAACTGTGGGAATAACTTCAATACCAAGGAAGTGATGGAGATTTCCAAGGTCCTTGACAGAGAATTTTTTGCCAATGGTGGTGATAAAGTGCTCAAGGAATGCATTGTTGTTACCGGTTAGAACGATATCGTCGACATAAACCATGAAGTAACAAGTGACGTCATTGCGTTGGTAGATAAACAAGGAAGGATCAGCTAGGGATTTTCGGAAACCGAACTGGATGAGGAAGTTTGTGAGCTCTATATACCAAGCACGTGGTGCTTGTTTGAGCCCGTAAAGAGACTTTCGAAGCTTACAAACGTGATTAGGAAACTGCGGATGAACGAAGCCCGGGGGTTGGTGCATGTAAACTTCCTCATGTAAAGTCCCGTGAAGAAAGGCATTGTTGACGTCAAGTTGACGCAAAGGCCAATCCCTTGAGAGAGCAATCGAGATGATAGTGCGAATGGTAACCGGCTTGGTTACCGGGCTGAAGGTGTCAAAATAATCTTTTCCATATTGTTGATGGAAGCCTTTTGCAACGAGGCGAGCTTTATATTTAGACACCGAGCCGTCCGGGTTTCGTTTCACCCGAAAAACCCATTTGCAACCGATGGGTGTATGAGATGATGGTGGAACAAGATCCCATGTTTGGTTATGAAGTAATGCATTGAATTCAGAGTCCATGGCGCTACGCCATTTCGGATCCTTTGATGCTTGAGCATGGGTTGTAGGTTCAATGGTGGATGGTATAGGATGTAGAGTAGTGGAGTTGATGTAGGTGGAGTTGTAAAATTTCGGGTTGGGTTTGCGAGTTCTGGGCGGTAATGGAGGAGGTGAGGGGTTCGTATCTGTTTGAGGAGAAGGTGGAGCGGTGTTGGAGGTGGATGGGGAGGCAGGAGCGGTATTGGAGGTGGATGGGGAGGTAGGAGTGGATGAAGTGGAAGTTGAGGGTGACGGGTTTTGTGGGATGGATGAGTCAAAAGAAGAAGAATCAATATCGTTGGGTGCATTTGATGTAAATTGTTGTGTAGGAGATGTGGGAAGGTTTATTGGTTACATGGTGTGCATGGGGGGAGGGGAGGTGACGATTGGTGGAGTAGAAATTAATGGGCATGTGGGTGGTGTGGCAGTAGGAGAATTGAGATTGGAGTTGGGAATATTTTTTGTGGGTGGAATATTGAGGAATTCATCAGCTGAGATAATGGAGCCAGTAGGATCCATGGTTGATTTATAGGGGTAAATTCCTTCAATAAATTCGACATGTCTCGAATGATAAAGGCGATGTGAGCGCGGATCGTAGCATTTATATGCTGATTTTGATGAGGAATAACCCAAGAAGATGCATTGTGTAGAACGAAGGTGAAGTTTGGAGGTTGTGTAGGGGCGCAACCAAGGGTAACACAAGCACCTGAATGGTTTTAACTTAGAGTAGATAGGTGCGCGACCATACAATCGTTCAAAGGGAGATTTTGATTCAAGGATTGGAGTCGGTAATCGATTTATTAAATAGACCGCTGTTTGAAACGCATGAGACCAAAAATGACTGGGTAGATTGGCGTGATGAAGAAGAGAAAGACCTGTTTCGACAATGTGTCGATGTCGGCGTTCAGCAACGCCGTTTTGTTCGGGAGTGTGGGGTGGGGTGGTGAAGTGAGAGATGCCATGGGACTAAAAGTATGGGATGAGTCCGATGTATTCACCACCATTGTCGGAAAACACGGATATAAGTGGGGTTTGATAAAATTTTTCGACTAAGTTTTTGAATTGTGGAAACAAGGTTGCAAGATCAGATTTTTTTTTCATTGGATACAACCAAGTATACTTTGAGTAGAAGTCCACAAAAATTACATAATAAGCATAACCATCATTTGATTTTTGAACTGGTCCCCATACATTAGAGTAGACAAGTTGCAAAGGTTTAGTTGCACTAAAAGAGTTTGAACCAAAAGGTTGTTTTCGACTTTTATTCAATGAACAGGAAGTACAATGAAAGGGAAATTGCAACAATTTATTAGAATCATGTCCTAAAGTCCGAAGTAGAGCTTTGAAGACTTTGAGATTCGGATGTCCTAACTTATGGTGCCAAGAGTGAAGAGAAGTGACTGATGTGGAGTTTAGTTGCATGTTGGATTGTAGAGAATGGGCCGCAGCATAGTAGACATCATTGGCGTTGATTCCCCGCATGAGATGCGCCCCCGTGCGAAGATCCTTAACCAAAAAATGATACGGAAAAAATTCGACAGAAACATTGTTAGTTTTACACAACTTTGCAACTGAAATAAGTTTATTGCGAAGATTAGGAACATATAAAACATTATTTAGATGTAAGGAACGAGTGGAAGTGGGAATGTGTGTGTGACCAATATGAGATATGGGAAGAGTTTTACCGTCTCCTAACACAATCTCATCGGGTCCTCCGTACTCCGAAAGGGTATGTAGTGGTGATTGAACCGGGGGATGTGCATGGTCAGACGCACCGGTGTCGAACATCCATGGTTGAAAAGCACCTGTGGGATTAGCCGCGGTTGTGTTAACAACCGGGTTATTGGCTTGTGTGGGCATGATGGAGATGTTATTCTCACGAAGGAATCGACTCAATTTCCTGCATTCTTTTGTGTCATGCCCCGGGATGGAGCAGTACTGACAAAATGCTGAAACACGTGAACCACGAGTATTGTTGCTATAGTTGGAAGGATTACCTTGGTACCTGTTTGGTTTCGGGCCATTATGGTAGGTTCGGTTGTTGACGCGGTTCTCGGAGGAATACCGAGGAGGAGGGCGATTGAACTGCCTTTGGGTGTTGTTAACCGTTGCGATGGCGATAGATGGCTCGGTTGCTTTGAGAGATCTTTCAAAGTCCACTAACTTATCAAAAAGTTCATGAAACGAGATGGACGTGTTGCTGACCCTGAAGGCTGCTGTGGCATGTGAATATTCATCTCCAAGTTGATTGATGATGTGAACAATCAGATCATCATCATGGACCGGATTCTGAACAAGAGCAAGTTCATCCGCAATAGCTTTCATCTCGTGTAGGTACTCGGTAATGGTGCGGCTTCCTTTGGGATTTTTGGCGAGACGTGATTTCAACGAGATAACTCGAGATCTCGAGGCGCTTGCATAGCTTGCATTCAGTTGATCCCAGGCTTGTCGAGAGGTCTCTGCAGAGGAGACGAGTGGCTGGATCGTGTCGGATAAACTGCCAAGAATGGCGCTGATAATGATTTGGTCCTGGCGGAACCAGAGCGTATACTCCGGATTCGGTTTTGTAACATCATTGTTGATGGTTTTAGGCGGGGGTGCAGTCTTTCCTTGGACGAATTTGTCAAGGTCAAGGCCAATGAGAGTAGATAAAACTTGTTTTCGCCAACTCGGAAAGTTCGTAGAGGTGAGTTTGATGGGGAAGTGTGTACCAGCAGTGAGTTGGATGACAATAGAGGTTGCCATTGATGGTAGGGTTGAAAAAAAAAAGGATAGAGGATGAAGGATCGTATGGCTTAGAGGAGCTTTGAGAGCTCTGATACCATATCAGTTCTTGAATTATTTTGTAAAAAACTATATTTACAATGGAGATACAACATGCCTTATATTGGCGATGGTGATACATGGAAAGGAGAAATTACAGGATACGATTACAGAAAGTAAATAACAACTTTGACTATACAATAAATTTGAATTTTAAACTTGCGTTAATTTGGTATCCGTAATAGGTTAGGGTTGTTGCATGTGGTTTTTGAATTGTGATGATGGTACGGAAGTTTTTTGACTTTTTTTTTTTAATATTAATTTGGCAATCTTATATTAGAAGGTTAGAGCAAATTACAAATCATGGGTACGGAAGTACGACGGCAGATGGTGGTTGTGTCGTTTCTGGTGGTGGAGTGGTGGTGGTGATGTGGAGGTGGTTTTTTATTATCAGATCTAAGGTTATGTTTGGCTAATTGTGTTTGACTAAAATACCCCACCCGATGTTTTTTTATCTTTACCATGTGTCACTCTATTATTGCTTTCTACACTTCCTATTCAAAACAAACTTTCTATTTGATAATCTCCCTTAGCATTCACATCCTACCCACCAAAATCTGTGAGGAGGGTTTTCATATTATAAAAGGTATAAAAAGTGGTGGTGAGTGGAGGAGAGAGAAAATGTTACTGTTCATCTGTATATTTGAGGGGACACTGTTCACCATCTATAATTTTTTAATATATTTTAAAAATGGTTGTGAGTAGAAGTGAGAGAAAAGGTAATGATAAAGGTATAAAAAATATTATTTAATTGAAAGGAGAGAGAAATGATAGTTGTTTTTAGTGTAATTATAGGGTAAAAAATGATGGATAGGATGTGAATGCTAAATAGATATATTCCACCTCTACTTTTCGAGTTTTTATGTTTTCTTTGTTTAGAGTTAAATCATTAATTAATGTTACTACTCTCGTGTAATCATCATTTATTGTTCTAAATGGAACACATTTTAAAATAGAGTTTTGAGTACTCTACAATTGTTGAGTTAGGCCCAAATCAACAATTTCACATGTATAACATACACATACCGAATTCTAAGACCCTTTGTGCACGCTTCACTTAGAGCACGGGGAGTTATTTCTATTTATTTACCCCATTTTTTCCTCATTGTTCCCTTCCACTTTTTCCCATCTATATTTATTTTGGAAACCCACCTTATATGAGAAAACTGTTAGAAACCTTTGTGTTACGCTATCTAAAAAATGTATTTTTATAAAAAAATTCATGGAACGTAATATACATATTTCCAAGCGTTTTTTAGCCCAAAAAAAAAACCAAAAAGCACCAGAGGGATTTTTTTTAAATAAATAAATAAATTTCTTACTTAACGGGTGTAACAGCATCTTTATATTTTTTTTTGGAAGGTGACTTTCTATGTACTGGACCAGTGGTCACCGGGTTTATGTCAAAGACATTCCCCGTCAGCCCCGCATCTGCGGATGCGATGTTCGATTGGGCCCCGGCCTGCCGCGTGAGCTGACTTCCGCCCGGAAATCATACTGCCCCCACACGAGAGACTCGCTGGGTAACAGCTGGGTAAAACCGGGTTGCCCCCAAGACCGTTCCATGCCTCGGTAGGAGACGATCCATCATCGGGACATCCCAACCCCCTAACCGTAAACGCCGGGATTCGAACCGGGGTAGCCATTGGCAAACCCCGGCCTCCTCCCAACTGAGCTAGGGGGCGGGACAACAGCTTCTTTATATCAGCAGCGTTTTGTTACCTATGTAACATATGAAATTTGTTTTTTTTTATTAAATATCCACTCAACACTTTTTTGACTTTTTTTTTCTCAAAACACTCAAAAACATTTTTACGTTCCACAAAATTTTCATAAAAATACTCTGTACAAACCTATAAATAGTTCATTTTTACATGTAAAATTTTCATTTTTATCTAATATTTTTGGAGTTTTTGCATATTAACACATGAAGAAACCGTTTTATATAATTAAAAAATAAAAAAAAAGTTTAGAAAACAGTTCAAACAAATGTTAAAAACAAATTTTTACAATTTTTTTATTTGAACGGTTTCTACATATGTTTATATGAAAAATCTCCGATGATAATTACGTATAAATATTTTTTAATGATTTTCTACATGTAAAATTAGTGGTTCCAAGATTTCTCACTTTTTCGGCATTCCACATTGAACCTAACCTTGTGTGTGTAGTATAAAATAAAAACACATTTGAGTTGAGGAAACCTATAAAAACCTATGTAATAAACCCCTTTTAATGAAAATTTTAGGGCATATAATTAAATTTTTAATGTAACATGTGTGTAACAACAACTTTTACTAAAAAAAACTTATATAAAAATCTATAAAACCATTTTCTCTCCATTTCTCTCTCTCTCTCTATCTCCCGTACTCTCTTTACATCCCTCTTCTACAAGATTACAACCATAATCGTCATTAGGCCACCAGCGCCCACCAACATAGTTGACCACCGACATCATGACCATCACCATTGACTTCCATAGTCCTGCCACCATCAGGATCCATCCCCTCACATTTTTTCGGTGGTGGCAAAACTCAGATCTGATGAAGAATCTAAGAGACAGTATTCTTGTGGTGGTTCCAATTTAGCTTAAACAAAGTCCGACAAGAAAAAAGCTTATACAGTTTGGCTTTCCACCGAGAACAAGATCCAATGACTTCAGTCCCTATCTGAACTTCAAGTTTTAGGCTTTCAGGAGACCCATTTTTGACGCTATGGTTCCGATTTGTGTTAAAAAGGGCATAATTTGGTGGTCGTTGATGTGTGTAAAATGCAACATATAAATTACATCAAATGAGGCATAAAACTAACCTTTTTTAAGTACTAATATTGGAAAAAGAGTGTTTTTGTCTTCCTTTTGTATTTTCAGGATTAAATGAGCTCAAAAACACAAAAGAATAAAAAAGACAGCTAAATCTAACATAAATACAAGAAAAGGAATATAAGTGGATTGCCCGACCCCTCAACGGCATCTTCCCATGCAAAATAGAGAAGGCAGAAGACTGAACACGGGCCGTGCTCAGCCAGCACGGGGCCGTGCGCAAGAAGCAGCAGAAAAGACAAACCTATAGAAGCTTCTATTGCCCACCACGGGTCATGTCCAGCGGACACGGGGGCGTGTCGAAAGTACAACAGGCGCATTAATTGTAATTGCGAATTACAATTAATGAAGAGAGAGATTGTCAGACAGGCACGGGGCCGTGCCCAGCGGACACGGGGCCGTGCCCAGCCTTCTGTTCAGCCTATAAATAGGAGTGCTTGGTTTCATTTCAACTCATCCCTTGGCACACCACCTCTCTCACACTTCATCCACCACCCACCACCCACCACCATCACAACACCATCATCCACCACCATCATCCATTGTCCATCGTAGAGTGTGTGAGTCGTCTCGGGATCCAAGATTGATCGTAAGAGTTCTTGACAATCAAGGCCATGTTTGCCTAAGTCTCTTACATCACTTGGTGAAGACAAAGTGTCTAGTATAATACTTTTTATTTCTAATCTTTTGCACTTTTTATTTGGTTTTGTATTAATGACTTTAATAACTAGTTACTTATGTTGAAGGTGATCTTTCCTTATCGTTTGTCCGTGGTGTCTTGGCATTATTTTACTGTCTATATAAAATAAAAGATTTTCACCATTCATATCTCCACGGTCTCTATGGAGGTATGTTGGCTACCTGGTCGGGGGTTAAGGGAACGGTTTGGTAAAGGTCTTGCCATTGTTCAGCGTTTAGAGGTCCTGCAATGGACCTGGGTCAAATTTAGTAGGACCTCCTTCAATACTTCACGGTATTGGATGGCGGGGGTCCAAACTCTTTGATCCCCTCATAAGTTAACTACTATTAATACTATAACCCGGCTATTTAGGACTGTATCCCTGCTGACTCAGACTACTTAGCCGAGGGTAACGTCACCGCCAAAAGCGGGGCCTACCATAATACTGCATTAATAACTTAATTCATTATCTTCCAATAATCCACCCTTTTAGGATTGTATCCATGCTGACTCAAACTACTGGGGTGAGGGTAACGTCACCTTCAAAAGAGGGGCCTACTACAATAACTAAGACAATCTCTTAATTATGTGCAAAAGTGCGGAAATAATCAAATGTTATACTAGATACGAGTCGGAACCAAGTGATTCATCTTGTTTATCTGTTTTTCCTTTATTTTTATTTTCAGCATTTTTAGTTAGTTTTTATTTTTTTAGCTTAAAACATTTTTCTAAACTTTTTATTTTGATTAGACGTTGAGGATAAACCGGTACTAAAAGCTTTTGTGTCCTTGGACGACCTCGGTATCTTACCAACGCTATACTACGCTCACGATGGGTGCACTTGCCCATATGTGTGTTTAGTGTTAGTAAAATATCGTGTTTTATAAATTTAAAACTTGGCTAAAATAAGTGTTAAAGGGGCTTAAAATATACACCTAATATATATAACACTTCACACGCATCAAGTTTTTGGCGCCGTTGCCGGGGACACAAGGATTTTAAGAAAGTTAGGAATCAACGGCCTAATCATTTTTTTTTCTTTTTAATTTTTTTAGGATTTTCTTAGTTTTTCAGCTTCTGCAGAGCTAAGCACGGGCCGTGCCCGCTGAACACGCCCCCGCGCTAAATCATTGGAACTGGCAATCCTGTTTTAAGTCAGACAGTAAGCTGAACACGGGGCCGTGCCCACTCAACACGCCCCCGTGCCCAAGTCTCAGTTACTGAAAACAGAACCGTTAGATCCCGGCGGTTGGTAATTTCTGACATAAACATGAGTGATAGTAATTGTTTTTACTTTCGGCACTCTTATGGTACGTGGTGTCAATTATGTGGAGGCGAACATAAAGAATTAAAATGTTACTTTCTAAATTATAGGCCCCACTACATAAACCCACCGATTCCTTATAACCTTAAGAGGGGCGAAAGTAAAAATAAGCACTATTTCTCCCTCGAATGCGCCCAGCCAGATATTCTAGGAGAAATGCTCCTTGACGAGTTGTTTCAACTAGAAGAGCTAGTTCTGAATTGGTTAGAAGAGCTTGGGAAGGACTTTATTGATCCACCCCAAGACTATAGCCATGAAGAAATGTTGGAACCGCATTCCGACAACCTCGTTGCTCCCGAAAATACCTTCATACCTAGCAAAGACTTGGACGATAGTCGTCCTTGTGTCGATTGTGCCGTGAAGGACTCTCCATCGACTTCGTTCGGTGCATACATAGACCTGAGCGATTCGGCATACACCTTCTTTAACGAGAGCCCGGGAAAGGGTTGGACTTGTCCACCTAGAATAAAAATAGGAATTACCCTCAACGACAACCTCTTGCGTTCTCGCCTTAGTCTAGGACAATTAAGGTATCTTAGGCACTTTGGGGTTGTTCCAACCAATCACGAGCCATCCGATACTAGTGAGTTCCTTAGAAAAACTAGACAACTTCATAAAACAGTCCTTCGACACGGGGCCGTGTCCAGCCAACACGCCCCCGTGTCCATCAAAAGATTCCCTTCTGATTAGTACGTCAGAATACGGACAAACTGTGTCAGAATTCCACCTGCACACGGGGCCGTGTCCAATGGACACGGGGCCGTGTTCAGGATGCTGTCGTTTTCTATAAATGCAGCCAAGAATTCTGCACATTTGGACCAACTTGGGATAGAGATTTGAAGGAATCTTCTCTCAACTATCCTAGGTAAGTCTAAAAGAAGGTTCCAACAACCCATCTTGTCCTTTCCTCTTTTAGCCATTTCCTTCTTCTCCATCTTTCTCCAAAGAACTACCATTGAAAGTTTGAATTCTTCCAACTTTGTGGTAAGGTTTAATGAGTTTTGTTCAAGGAATCTTGGTAAAAACATGTTATGTAACATTGTTTTAAGTTATTAGTGACTAAAAAGACCCCACAAGTTCAGAAAAATAACTTAAAAATCCAAGTTTCCTTGCTCCAAAATTCTGCAGAAAGATGAACACGGGGCCGTGCTCAATGAGCACGGGGCCGTGTCCGGTCACTGTTTCATTAAATAAACTATTTTCAGTTTATTTTTCGTAGGATGTCGAGTGAAAACAGCGAAACATCTTCTGTGCATTCGTCAAACAGCCGAAGAGGAAGGAGACCCTCCATTGAAGCTACACTTGTGCACTATTAGCATTAAGGGAGGCTCTCGACGAAATGACATCAGTAGAGGAGGTCCTAATTGACCGTATTAACGATCTTACGATGGGACTTGAAAGCAGCTTCCAAGAAATTAACCTCTTGCACCAGAGGTTAAATATTCTTGTAGCACCCCCGATGGAACCAGTCCTCCCTCAACAGGATTGGAACCTGGCACTCGGAATTAACAACCCTACCGGGTGGGAAGATTTGCCAGCGGAACCTCCCGTGGAACACCAACAAGAGATCCCGGTGGAAATCGAAACTCCTCAAACCAATGCCAATGAGCCTTCTTTCCTCCTTCCAAGGGAGGTGGAGGAGTGGCTCGCCGACATATGAGGAGAGCCGCACCCGGAAGAAGGAGTTCTAAAAAGGCCTTGTCTAACCAAGATTCGTTGCTTCTTGGAAACTTTGCTAATTAAAATAAAGTATAGGCTAGAACTCCATGGTTTATTATTTCTTTGTTTTATCTAGTTTAAATTTAGGACTATGTAAGGTCTCTCTATGATTGCAATGAAATGATGGTTTTTAAAGATTGGATGGTTTTTAATAAATAAAACACACTCATGGTGGTAAGGGATGAAAAGGGGAACGGGAAAAATGACCTCATACACAAGAACAAGGCAACCCGACAGTTCTCTCCATTACAGAAGGTTCAACACGGGCCGTGCCCAACCAACACGGCCCCGTGCTGAACCCCCTGCAGAAAAACGCCCAGTTCAGGTAACTGGACACGGGCCGTGTTCACCCGTCACGCCCCCGTGTCCAGACTTCTGCTTCTCTTGTTTTAATTTTGTTACTGGCACTTGAACACGGGGCTGTGCCCGGACAACACGGGGCCGTGTTCAGCGCCCAGTAACACAAAATTTTTGCTTTTTAACACCATTTTACACATCTAATCAACCTAAAAATTTATTTTTGGGACACATTGAGGACAATGTGTAATTTAAGTGTGGGGGGGATGCTAAAACCTTGAAATTTTGCAAGTCCTAAATACAAGCCTTACACAAAACTCTATTGGAACCGCTAATCACCCCAAATTTTTTTTTTCAAAAATTTCATTTTTTTTACTTGTCTAGGTTTAACTCAGGAAATTCAAGTTCTCAAAAAGGTTATATTTTTACGAATTTACAACCGATAGCGTAGTGATAAAAAGAACCAACATAAGAAAATTATGAAAAGGCATGACAAACTTAGTTAAAATTTGATTATATATACTTGATCACATAAAAACTCATTCCCACAAAAGTGAGTTTTGAGCCTTTATTGAGCATACAATTACATATCATTAAACTAAATGCTCATTTTTCGTTTCTTGTGTGAATAGCCGCTTGGTTCTTACGACTCTAGAACTTGCCATGACGATACATTCCCGGTCCTTATTAACTTAAACCCGAGTAAGTAAATGATGGAGGCATTAGGACTAACCATTTTTATTTCTACACCATTATTTTTCTTTTTTTTTACCACCTACCCAAAAATCCCCCTAGTTAGCCCATTTGAGCCTAAACCTTTTTCATTTCATAACCTAAACCAAAAACCCTTTTACCCACCAAAACCTTTTTATTTTTAACCCTTTGTTTTAGTAACAAGTTCGGTTTTTCGTATGATAAAAAAAAATGTGTTGATGATGAAGCAAAAAGAAAATAAACAAACAAGTTCATCAAAAATAACTTTGTGTGAATAAAAGCTTCATCAAAATAAAAAGATACAAAAATAGAAAGTCCTACGAAAACCGACACTTGTTACGCTTTTTCACCCTTTTTCTACTAACCACTAACCCAACCACCTACCTTTAACCCAAGCCTAACCCTTAACCCACAAAGTCCTCTTGATATTTACAAAGGTATAAAAGTTAAAAAGGAGGAGGATTGATTGCTTGGCAAGCTTATGGTAGGAATAAGCTCCATGCCGCTCTCGAGTGATTCACTAAAAATACACCTTCGGCCGAGTGTGAGTGATTTCTCCCGTGAGGTATGTGAACTTGTATATAAATGGAATTTTAAAAAGGCATGTTATGCCCAAATAAGTAATTTCTCCTATGAAACGTTCTAAATAAATCATTACGAATAGGATTGTAAATAGATAAAAATAAAACCAAAAAGATCTTGGATATCCCGACACTCTACGACAAGCCCAAAACCTTCTCTTCTACCCATTCCATTTAGGAGTGTAAGCCACATATTAAAGAGTTTTGCTTGAGGACAAGCAAAAGTTCAAGTGTGGGGGTATTTGATGTGTGTAAAATGCAACATATAAATTACATCAAATGAGGCATAAAACTAAACCTTTTTAAGTACTAATATTGGAAAAAGAGTGTTTTTGTCTTCCTTTTGTATTTTCAGGATTAAATGAGCTCAAAAACACAAAAGAAGCAAAAAGACAGCTAAATCCAACATAAATGAAAGAAAAGGAACATAAGTGGATTGCCCGACCCCTCAACGGCATCTTCCCAAGCAAAATAGAGAAGGCAGAAGACTGAACACGGGCCGTGCTCAGCCAGCACGGGGCCGTGCCCAAGAAGCAGCAGAAAAGACAAACCTATAAAAGCTTCTATTGCCCACCACGGGCCGTGTCCAGCGGACACGGGGGCGTGTCGAAAGTACAGCAGGCGCATTAATTGTAATTGCGAATTACAATTAATGAAGAGGGAGATTGTCAGACAGGCACGGGGCCGTGCCCAGCGGACACGGGGCCGTGCCCAGCCTTCTGTTCAGCCTATAAATAGGAGTGCTTGGTTTCATTTCAACTCATCCCTTGGCACACCACCTCTCTCACACTTCATCCACCACCCACCACCATCACAACACCATCATCCATTGTCCATCGTAGAGTGTGTGAGTCGTCTCGGGATCCAAGATTGATCGTAAGAGTTCTTGACAATCAAGGCCATGTTTGCCTAAGTCTCTTACATCACTTGGTGAAGACAAAGTGTCTAGTGTAATACTTTTTATTTCTAATCTTTTTCACTTTTTATTTGGTTTTGTATTAATGACTTTAATAACTAGTTACTTATGTTGAAGGTGATCTTTCCTTATCGTTTGTCCGTGGTGTCTTGGCATTATTATACTGTCTATATAAAATAAAAGATTTTCACCATTCATATCTCCACGGTCTATATGGAGGTATGTTGGCTACCTGGTCGGGGGTTAAGGGAACGGTTTGGTAAAGGTCTTGCCATTGTTCAGCGTTTAGAGGTCCTGCAATGGACCTGGGTCAAATTTAGTAGGACCTCCTTCAATACTTCACGGTATTGGATGGCGGGGGTCCAAACTCTTTGATCCCCTCATAAGTTAACTACTATTAATACTATAACCCGGCTATTTAGGACTGTATCCCTGCTGACTCAGACTACTTAGCCGAGGGTAACGTCACCGCCAAAAGCGGGGCCTACCATAATACTGCATTAATAACTTAATTCATTATCTTCCAATAATCCACCCTTTTAGGATTGTATCCTTGCTGACTCAAACTACTGGGGTAATCTCTTAATTATGTGCAAAAGTGCGGAAATAATCAAAGGTTATACTAGATACGAGTCGGAACCAAATGATTCATCTTGTCTATCTGTTTTTCCTTTATTTTTATTTTCAGCATTTTTAGTTAGTTTTTATTTTTTTAGCTTAAAACATTTTTCTAAACTTTTTATTTTGATTAGACGTTGAGGATAAACCGGTACTAAAAGCTCTTGTGTCCTTGGACGACCTCGGTATCTTACCAACGCTATACTACGCTCACGATGGGTGCACTTGCCCATATGTGTGTTTAGTGTTAGTAAAATATCGTGTTTTATAAATTTAAAACTTGGCTAAAATAAGTGTTAAAGGGGCTTAAAATATACACCTAATATATATAACACTTCACACGCATCAGTCGTCGTTTAGATTTGGTTTGCGTTTAGGGTTTTCATGTGGTAGTGGGAAGCCGCAACCATCTGATCCAGATGGTAGTGGGTTTAGGGTTTCCAGATTGTCATTTGTGTGAGGGTGGTTAATGGTGGTTGCAAGTGGTCAATGCTAGTTGTTTGAGGGTGGTCAGAGGTGGTTTCAGGTGGTGGGTTGGTGATGGTGGGTGCAGGTACGGAGAAAGAGATGAGGTGATTTGAAGTATGCCGGCTACCACCCTTGGTGGCAGAGCCACGACGGCAGCACCAACTACCACCATCACCCCAATATGCAAAACCCCAATATTCAAAATCAATGTGATACATATCCAAACCATAACAACAATTGATGACACCGATGTACAATTATATATAAAATTGTAACAACACAATTAGTTCCTAAATTTTAAAAACACAAAGCATAGATACTTGCCGGCAGCGAGAGAGTGAACGGGGACACCAAAGAGAACGACTTTACTTCCCGAATGAAGTAGTTATAGATGCTAATGTTTGAGAAGGTAGATGATGAACATTGTGTTTGAGAATTGGGGTATTTTTGTGTGTGTAGATGTTGAGAGAGAGTACAAGGGAGAGAGAGGGTTAAATGGAGAGAAAAGGGTTTATAGATTTTTATATAAGTTTTTTAGTTTTGAAATGACCGTTTTGCCCTCACATGGGATGCATATGTACTTGGTTAACTGAAATTTTTAACCAAGTTAGGGTACGTAGGGTGTAATAGGTTAAAAAAAAAAGAACTGTGACTTTAATTATTGAAGGTAAAAATCATCGATTGCAATCCAGTATAAATAAAAAGAACGAAAACTGTAATTTACCCAAAGTTATATATTGTTTATATTGCCTTACATAACAAGTGAAATCTTTGCAACTATCTTTCTTAAAAGTTGAGAAGTATTAATTTGCTTTATAAACAAACTGAAGTTGAGAAATTTTCTTGATTTACTTTATAAACAAACTGAAACATAAACAGCCCATTTAATTTACATTGTTTAGATCTTGATCTTTTTTCTTTATCGGCAAACAGTAAATTTTATTTATCATCAAAAAGTTTGTTACAAGTAGAATGATACCAGTGAAGCAAACAGAAAATTTTATTTATCATCATCAAGTTTGTTACAAGTTGAATGACACCAGTGAAGCCAAACCATACATAAATTTTAAAAAAGAAACCGAACATCCCACAAACTACAAATAAAAACCAAACATCCTATATGTTGAAACTTGACTCACTCAAATCCAATGAAGCACAAGAAATGCTACAAAAACCAACGTCATGTCTCCTTTATACCATTTTTCTCCACCTGCGTCATATTAATCCTATTAAAGTCACATATCATTGTTTAAGAGATTTCATAATTCTTAAAAAATCTCGTACCTGAAGGGATCGGGTTCGAAACCTCTGAATCGTCTCGGTTTTCTCTCAAATCGTCTTGGTAAAATCGAACATGGTCATACCACAAACCGCAACTCATTGCTCGCATATCCCACCAAGTTTGATTCAACACGAACTTATGATAAGTCGTTAGAAGATCCACCAAGCATTTTTCGCAATCCAACTTACTTATATCTCGACGACATTGACCCAGCCCATACCTCTTCCCATGACTTCCAGCATCAACAACACCCGTCTCAAACATCAACGGTTGACTTGAAACATTTCCTACTAAAGATTGCATCATCGAAAACCCTTTTGAAAACACCAAAGGTTCGTCGAAGTTATCGCCACCATTACTCGATGACGATGAGCTATCCCAAAGCTCACCAAAGAAACTATCGTTTGAGAACCCTAAGCTGCACAAACTCAAAACAATAATCTTGTGAGTTGTGTTTAGTTAAACCGGTTCATGTCGGTTTTACGTCGACATGTTTGTTTTTATAAGTATAGAAAATATATGTCACTATGTGATGACTCTAGCTAAGTAAGTATTTTAATAGATTAACACTACAAGAAATTTGGTTCTTTACCAACATATAGTATATGTGGGAAAAAGCATATAATGCGTTGTTAGTTTTCTATACCTACACATAAAATAAGTGTAATGATGTGTAGGCTCATGACTGTGGATATAGGTCATTATCCACACATAAGTTATATGTAGGCATATAGCAAGCTATACCTACACATATATGTGTGGCTAAAAGCCATTTATATGTGTGGTTAAAAGTACAACAATTTGTTTAGAAGACATCCGACGTGGCAGCTGACGTGGAATCCGACGTGGCAGCTGACATGGCAGTTGGCGTGGCATCCGACATGGCAGTTGACGTGGCATGAATATATGTGTGGGTAAAAGTAATCTTATGTGTAGGTAAAAGTAATATTATGTGTAGGTAAATGTTGAAGATGTGTAGGTATTGATCTTAATTTGTGTTGGAAAAAAAAACGTTGATGTGTTGGTAAATATATTTTAAAATGTAGACATTAACTACACTATATGTAGATAAAAATGTTCAATATGTACAAACAAATACCAAAGCATTATGGAAACATACGTGAACAAATTAAGATTCTTAATTAAACTAATAAACATTAATCTTACAAACAACCAAATAAAAGTACTAGTTATAGAAATTTAAATACTAAAACAAACAAAACAAAACTAGAAGAGAGGTTAAAACATAATCAGGGTATAACTTATGTCATTATACCATTAATATGCCCGTCCACCGGACGTGTACATAACTAGAAAAGTGAGGTTGTTAGCAATTCGAACTAAATACTTGATTTTATCATCTAAAGGATGACTTTCGCCCTTTAATTGAATCTTCTTAACATCATATTGTCTTCTTTCCAACTTATTAACGACATCTCCAAGTCCACCATGGCCTGCAAAAGGCATCAAAACAGAGTAATGCTTTTATATGGTATATGGTGTTAAACTCATAAGTATATAAGCAAAATATGTATTTCAGCATATTGCATATATAGCATAATAAGCACTCACCAATAGGTTGAAGCTTGTGGTAGCCACACGTCTTTAGTTGATATGTAATTATATATCTTCCTCCTGCGGAGTTGACATATAGTAACATACTATTTAAACAGCCATATATGAAATATCATATGATTGCAATTTCTATAGCAGTCAAAAGAGAGAAATAACACAGATATATAATGACCATGAAATCATGCTCAAGTGAAACATGATGGATGAACAAAATGCAGAGTAAAAATAAACCCAACACGTGGATAGAAATCTATTCCAGCCACCAGCAAAAGGATGTATGAAAAGAAGTTTAAGCTCTAAAAAACAACTTATCCATAATATCAAACAACTTATCCATAATACCTATATAGGAGCAACAAGAAAGTTACCTTTTTATTTGCTGGGGTACGTCCCCAATAAAGCCGCACAATCTGCGTGCCAATCGTGGTGCCATTTAATTTCTGCAGTGCTTATTCAGCATTATTTCTGCCAATATATGTTAGAAGGGCAACAAAACAGGTGGTCAACGATATGATTTTTTAATGAACTAACGAAATTTCATAACAAAAGGTGTACCTGTTGGCAAATTGTACAAAGCCGCATCCTTTACCGATGGGTATTTTAACTGAAACTATTTCACCGTACTGAAAGAAAGGCTGCTTAAGGTCCTCTTCACTAACTGTTGGGTCAAGCCCTACCACGAAGATCTACAACCAATCAAATGTTAGCCACAAATACATCAAAATTGTTAGAAAAAGATATATTCGTTAACAGGAAGTGAACAACTGCTCTGAGGTTTCTTCAAACTCATTGCACAACCTGCACATAATAGAACCCCGGTATATGTTTCTTTTCTGCAGTTCCGCTAGCGTAGGCAACCGGTTTTGCTCCGCTCGCCACCCAAATATATTTATCTTTTTAGGGACCCATTTCACCCACTCAAAAGGATAATAGGGGACCCCTCCAACGCACAACAATTTCCTGCACGAGCTGACTAAAAACGACCCAGATGCTTCAGGTTCCCAATCCCACTTATCCCTATTTCCATTTAACTGCAGACCCACCATCATTTCACTTAGAAAACCCAACTCTTGAATCTCTACATCATGTATTGTACAACCTGGTCAATAGAAAAACATATTAATACGGACCATTTCAGACATGCAAACATCAAAATATGTATCTAAAATATTTGACCAGCCTTGACTTTATCTCATGGACAAAACCTGGTAGGAAAATCATCTACGAGACAAAAGGGATAACTGTGCCTAGTTTTAGGAAACTGCGGTTTATGTGGCCGCCTTCTTTCGATCGTTTACCCACTGAATTGGTTTGCAAAGCACGTTCACTTCCCGCTAGATCGACAAAATTCTACAAAAAAAAAACACATTCTTTTGTATTTTTTTCATTTTAATGTCAAGAATTTACATAACAAATTATTTAAATACTAAATATATAGTACCTTCTACACCACAATGCCCAGTGATCATAGATATGTTATATATAGAAGTATAGAACATCCATATCGATAAAGTTAAACAAACCTAAGAGACTCTTAATCATCCTCACTAGTGTCTTTGGAGTTCCCCAATAGGCTATTCTTTTTGTTTGTTTTTTATATCATAAGAATTTGTTGCTACGTATTTTTGTTTGTTAGATTCAAGCAAATAATTATTGAGTTAATTACATTTGTATTTGGAAATTATCTACTAAAAAGTATATGATATAATATTAGATAGTCCAAGACAAAAATATAGAGTAAATTACGTTTTTGGCCCCTATGGTTATATCTCTTTTACTATATTAGCCCAAAATAAGAATTTTTAACATATCTGTCCCCCATGGTTTCTATAACTAACCATTTTGGCCCCTAAGTCTAGAGATCATGGGGGGGAAAATGGTTAGTTATAGAGACCATGGGGGCTAAAATGGTTAGACTTAGGGGGCAAACTGGTTAGTTATAGAGACCATGGGGGCAGATAAGTTAAAAATTCTTAATTTGGGCTAATATAGTAAAAGTGATATAACCACAGGGGCCAAAAATTTTATTAAATCATTCCAGTGCAAAATTTTATTAAAATTTGGGATGATTTCTTTATTAAAATTTGGGATGATTTCTTTTCTGAAAATTTTATGTTGTGACTTCTTCGAGCAAAATGTTTAGGAAGTGAGGAAATTGTGAAAAACAAACGAAAACTTCTTAGGAAAGAGTTTGATATGTTTGGTTGTCTTAAGAATGAGTCAGTTTGTAAAATGATAGAAAGATTTGGTCATCTGAAGCTGGAATTAGCAAGACATGATATCAAATATTCTGATGAAGAACTTGTTGACAAACTGTTTGATTCATTACCAGACGAGATGGATTGGAGATATTATGCATTGATGTTAAAAAACACTATTGATTTTGAAAAGTTGAAACCAGATTTGGTGATTGAGAGACTTGAAAGTCATGAGTTGGAACTGAAGAAGACATACAAAGTCAATCACTCATATTATCAACAGAATTTGGATTTGTATTATCCAAAGAGCATGATGCCAAAAGCAATTTCTCCAAAGACTGTGTTTTCTGTTGAGAATGTGTCCACAGCAAGCAAAGAAAGTCAAAGTGGTCAAAGCAGTGGAAGTAATAGTGGTTATCACAGTGGATCTTCATCATCTGCAAGTCATTCTGATGTAAAGAATCGTTTTCAATGCAACATTGCAATAGACTTGAAGAATGCTCAGAATTTTGATGAGGAGTCGGCCAAACAGCAGATGATCTTTCTAGCATCAGTGTTGGAATCGTATGAAGGGTTAGTAGCTGGGAAGATAGGCAACACCAATCTGACGAAAGAAGATTATGATCAGATTGATCCTGAGGAAATGGAGCTGATCGATATTCGTTGGGCTATGGCCAGTGTTGTTCGTCGAGCACAGAGTTTCATGGAAATTACTGGAAGGAAGACAATTGGTGGTGCATCTACTAAGCTGGGGTTCGATAAATCAAAGGTGACTTGCTTCAAGTGTAAGCAGAAGGGTCATTTTAAACGAGAATGCAGAAACGCATATGCTGATGAGTCGGAGAATCCTTTCAGAGATGATTATTACATGAAGGCAATCTATCATCAGAATAAATCCGAGCCGCCTAGACTTAAGCAGGTTGAAGACAATAGAGAGAAGTCTAGAGCTCTTGCGGTGATTTATGATGATGAGGGTTATGATTGGAGTAAAGAAGTGCTACCAGAGGAAGATGCGGTTGGTTACGCGTTCATGGCGAAAAATGAACCTATTCCGTGGAAAGATAATCGAACTGAAGAGCAGAAGTATAAATACAGAAAAATGATTTCAGAAAACAAAATTATTAGACTGTCTGGTATCTATTTGGAAGCAAAGAGAGCGAAAAGATGGGATCCGGACAGGGAGTGTTATCTTGATGAGTATGGAAATATTGCAATCGATCACAAAACTCTTGATCTGGAAGCCTTAATCAAGGAGATGAAAGATGAGGATGAGTATTGGCAGAACAAATGGTGGGGAACTCCAACCGAGAAAATGAAAGAGGAAGAGAAGAAAGAAAAAGAAGAAAAAGAGAAGAAAGAGAAAGAAGAGATCGAAAAATCAAAGAAGATTGATACTGGAGTTATCGATACAATGCAGGAGTTGACTACAGAGAATCTAGGAAAAATGGCTGACAAAGTGCTGGCTGCTAAAGCACTTGAGGTAGACTCTAATTCCGTGTCTGAGTCAAAAGGCCAGGTCAGTCCAAACTCGTCAACAAATGCGTCAGGTAAAAAGATCGAAGGAAATGCTGATTGCAAAAATTGCAACAAAGAGTGCAAATTTTGTAATACTGTCACGTATCTCAACGGTGAAAAAATTAAAGATCTGACAGCAAAGGTCAGAAGCGTTGAGAATCAGATTCTTGGTCGTGACAAAACAGTTAAAGCTTCAACTGAATGGATAAGAGAATTAACTAGCCAAATTGAAAATGATAAAATTGATCATGACAAAACTAAACAAGAAAATGAAAAGTTAATTCTTGAAAACCGTCAGATTTCTGAAAAATTTGAAAAACTCAAATGCACAATGAAAGATTGTGATGATCGAAATGGTAAAACTTTTAAAGAAAATGAACATCTAAAAGCAGTGCTTAGAGTCAAAGAAGAATCAATCAACAAACAACTGGATGAAATCGCTAAACTGAAACTTAAATTTCAAGAGGCTGAAATTGAAAACGAGCGAATCCAGTTGAAGCTTAACAGTTACAGCTCCGCAAGTTTTGTTTTGCAACACATTATTCCCAAACCCATTGGGAAAGACAAAGCAGGCGAAGATGTGTATTGTGATGGAACTGGAGTGGGTTTTCATCAAGTACCACCACCTGTTCTTGATAACTACACGAAAAAGCAATCTGGGTTGGTTGAAATTGAGGAAGAAAGTGAAGTTAAACTTCCTGAGAACATTGATGTCATGTTTACATTTTCCAATGACGATAGTGTCCAAAATGATATTGTAAAAGGTGTTGTTGAAAATGTGTTAAAAATGGATAGTGACACTACTGAGGAAGATGAGTGTTTCTTGGACAAATACATTCAGAAACCACAATCCAAAAACAACTTAAGTGATGAACCGGGTCTTGTGATGTACAAGATGGCTGGATCTGATAAGTTGTATTTGGATTCTGAGTTTCCCATTGAGAATGTTAATGTGAAAAAGTTGACAAATGTTTTCAAATTGGTTGAAGTTGAGTTGACAGAAGTGAACAGTTTGAATCAAACAAAAAGCCAAATGAATTTTGAAAGAGATAAAGCTTATTACAAAAAGCCTGTTGTGCCATCACATTTTTATAATAAAAATCGAAACAATTGGTCGAGTGGTTATAGGGACGGTAAGAGTTATCAGAAAAAGAGTTTTCAAAACAAAAGGTTTGCTGAAAAGAAAGTGTTTGTGAACAGTTCAAGTTCACTTTCTGATGAGGAAAATGAGATTTTTTCAAAATCGAATGAAGAGTTTTTTGAGAAAAGAGCTTCGCAGTATCAGTCTAAAGGCACAAGTCGAGTTGTCGATACTCGAACATGTTTCAGATGTAATCAAGTTGGTCACATTGCACGAAAGTGTACCAATGTGAAGCCTAAGACTGAAACTGTGAAGATTCAACAGAAGAAAGTTGACGTAAAGGGTAAAGCACCAATCATTGTTGAGAAAAAGAGTGTGAAAAATAACAACATCAAAGTGAAAAATGAACCTGTAAAGAAAGTGGTAACTAAAACCGACAAGTTTTATAAACAGGTTGCTTTAACTCAACAAGTTTGGAAACCAAAAACAGAAATGAAAATTTCAACTTCCGAAGTAAAAAAGGCTGAAGAATCAATTTCGGTTGATTATGATGCGAATTTTCCACCTTTGAAGGCTGAAAATTTCAAAATTCAAATTGCGAGAGTCAAGGTTACACCTAAGGCTGATGAGGCCTGGGTGGACACCATGTTCGTATAAGCAGTTTGAATTGCCGGAGCTTCCTGGATCGCGAAGCATGAATCGGCATCTTTATTGAATTTGGTTAAGTTAAAGTTTGTTTTTGTGCAGGATCTTCCACAACTTGTATCCAGATGGATCATGGATAGTGGAGCATCTCGACATATGACAGGGAAGACCGCGTTGCTGTATGATGTGAGAAACATTAATGGTGGTTATGTAGGATTTGCTGGTCATGAAGGTGGTAGAATTATTGGTGAAGGAACGTTATCCAACGGGATTGTGACGTTTGAGAGAGTTAACTACATTACTGAGCTGGAGAACAATCTACTTAGTATCTCTCAGATTTGTGACAATTTGTATACAACTCATTTTACTAATAAGGAATGTTTGATCTTGAAACCATGATTTGTTATCCCTGAAGAATGGATTATCATGCGGGCACCTAGAGTGAATGATTTATATGTGTTGGACATGACTGTAGCAACTACAACTACTGGTCAAGCACATTGTTTTGTTTCTAGAGCAACTGAAAAAGAATCGAGGTTGTAGCACCGCAAGATGGGGCATATTCACCTAAGGAAGATGAATCACTTGGTGCACAATGATTTGGTTCTTGGAGTTCATGTCAAAGGATTTCATCTAGAAGGGGAGTGCATTAGCTGTGTTAAAGGCAAGCAGAAGAAAAAGTCACACCCTACAAAGCAAGTCAATTCAGTTTCGAGACCTTTGGAAAGACTTCACATGGATTTGTTTGGTCCTGTGAATGTCAAAAGCATTACAGGAGATTACTATTGTTTGGTCGTTACTGATGATTATTCCAGATTTTCGTGGGTTTCTTTCTTGAAGACGAAAGATGAAACGTATGATAGTTTGATGGCGTTGTTCAGAAAAATTGAGAATCTGTACCAAAGGCGTATCAAAAGAATTCGAAGTGATAATGGTACTGAATTCAAGAATAGCAAGATGGAAGAATTTTGTGATGAAAGAGGTATATTGCATGAGTTTAGTGCTCCGTACACTCCGCAGCAGAATGGAGTTGCAGAACGCAAAAACCGGACACTGATCGAGACGGCTAGAACTATGCTTGCAGATTCAAAGTTACCGATAAATTTTTGGGCTGAAGCTGTTTCCGCCGCATGCTATACGCTAAACAGGGTTCTCACTGTCAAGAAGTTCAACAAAACATGCTTTGAGCTAATCAATAACCGCAAACCGAATTAGAAGTATCTAGAACCGTTCGGGTCACCCTGTACAGTTATAGAGCCTCATGGAAAGTTTGGTCCGAAGAGCATTGTTAGTGCATTTATGTCTATCGCCTCCGTCATCTCAAACCGTAGCAGAAACTGTTAAATTCTAGGCTTTATGTTGTAATAGTTAGAAATATCTAGAAAAGGGCAAGGTGGCAATAGTGTAAATAAGAGGAAAGCTCTTATAAGCCTTGGCCTATAAATAGATGAGGTAGGGTTAGAATTAGGAACTTTTGGAAGACTTTTAGACACTTTTGCTCATTTGCTACATTTGAGAGCTCTAGTTCTAGAGAGAGAAACTAGAGAGAACAATCCGTGTTACTTCATACGCACGGATCACCACCCGTACGTATCACCATCCGGATCTCCGTCCGAACGGATCTTCATCCGGATATTATCTCACCCGAACGAATTCAGTCTCATCCGAACGGACAACGTTGTCACACGATTATTTTCACTGTTGACTTGTGTTGACGTATTCGATCGAATACCCGTCCGATTCATTTGTTTGATATTGTTTAAACTCATTGTGTTTGTTTGATAGTGATTCAGGTGATTAAAAGGTGTTGTTAAACGAGAAGATCACATCATGGCTGAAGAATTTATCAATACTTTCTACAATGCGTTTACCTCGGATACAGTGGAAGGTTCTAACGATACACCCAAAGCGATAACGAAAACCATCAAAGACAACATTAACAATGACAATTTTTATGGAACCTATTCAAAACCTCCGAAGCTGAATAACATTGAAGATTATGTTTGGTGAAAGAAGAGGTTTGTCAATTGGACAAAGGCATATGCACATGAGAGTTGGTTTTGTTTAAAGTTTGGCTATGGGAAACCAACAAATGACAAAGGAGAAGAAATTCTGATCAAAGATTATTCAGAAGATGATCGAAAGAAATTTTCTTATGAACAGAAAATGATTGCTTTGATTCAGCAATCAGTTCGTGATGACATCTTTTCATTATTAGTTCATGATGGGTCATCTAAATCTGTATGGAAAGCTTTGAAGGTTAAAGCTAAGGGGGGTAAATAAATCCAGAAAAACAAAATAGCTTTATTAAAAAAAAGAATTTGATTTGTTTGACAGATTAAAGGGAGAGATTGTGAGGCAAATGATTGAGAGGTTTTGCCATTTAAAGATTGAACTTGAAAGATTTAAAATTGCGAAAACTAGAGAAGAAATTGTTGATAAAGTAATCGAAGCGTTACAACGAGTTGATCAGTGGCAAACGTTTGTTTTTATCTTGAAAAATGATGAAAAATTTAATACAATTTCTCTTGATGCATTGTTAGAAAAGATTGAGAGTCATGATCTGGAGCTACAAAAGCAAAACAAGATGAGTGGTTCATCTCATTATCAGAATGTTGGTCTATACTACAAAGGCAATGTACCTTCGGAGAAAGTTGGCAGTTCTCCAAAGACAACATTCAGTGCTGAAAAGATGAAAGAACCACAAACAATTTCATCAAGTTATCATTCTGGATATCATTCATCTTCAAAATCAAGTTCTGATGAAACTGAGGAGATTTTGTGCAAAATTGCTCTTAAATTGAAGAATTCTCCTGCAATGAGCATCAATGCAGCTAAACAACAAATGAGCTTCCTTGCATCTGTTCTGGAATCGTATGAAGGTCTAGTTGCAGGCAAGATTGGTAACTCTGAGTTAACCAAAGAAGACTACGACCAGATTGATCCGGAAGAGATGGAACTCATTGACATCCGTTGGTGTTTGGCAAGCTGCATCCGCAGAGCTCAAAGATATATGGAAATTACTGGGAAGCAATCTCTCGGTGGTGCATCTACAAAGCTTGGATTTGATAAGTCCAAAGTGACCTGCTTCAAATGTAAGCAAAAAGGTCATTTCAAGAGAGAGTGCACTAACTCTGCAGTTGGTGGAAATGAACATCCGTTCAATGACGATTATTACCGAAAGGCAATTTACCACCGTAGCAGAGAAGAGCCAAAGATGATCGAAGATAAACCCAGAGAGAAGTCCAGAGCTTATGCCGTAATCCACGATGATGAAGGATATGATTGGAGTCAGATTCT
>JARYGA010031703.1:0-33251 GCA_030545235.1 Helianthus tuberosus
GAAAAACGCGATTCAAGTCAAGTCGGTCGATTTTTCGTTTATGATGAAACTCAATATGCGATTTTCTCAAGAATATTGTGTAGAATTTGCGGCATTAACAACGTTAAAGGGCTTTGAAATGAATAAGGTCAAAAGCTGCCAATCGCGTCGGCTTGTTTTGCTCGGGCATTCATTTAAAAATCGCGATTTTTCGACCTGAAACTTTGAAACGCTCTCGAAACGTCAATTTTAGAAAGTTCAGGGTGTTATTTTCTGCAGCATTGATGGTACGGATTAACCGGTTAAAGCAGTGGTATACTGATATCAATTATTTTATTTTTCATTGTGAATCCCCATTCCCCGCGGTGAAATGGAAGTGAATGCCCGCGGGCTCTTGGAGTTGGTAGACAAAGCGATAGACAAAAAAGACAAATGGAGAACGGAGTGATCCTATAATGGCGGAGACGGGTGCGCGTTGCGATTACTATGGACAAAGGAAATATAGCCTAACTAACGGCAACCTATAAGAGGCTCTATAGATAGTCCATCATTTCTTTCTTAGTCTATAAGAACCACCACCTGTGTGCTCGCTTGATTTTCTTTCTACCCTCTTTGTCTATCGCTTTGTCCATCAATTTCAAAAATGAGCCCGCCGACCATAGAGTGCCGCTATACTGAGAGTTAAGACAATGTGAATCCATATCTGATTGGTTCCCTATTTTAGGCCTTCTCAGTGTCACAAACGGGAATAAAGATTACATTTTCACCAATTGCAAAGATAATAATCTGGAATGGACCGAGGAATTGCGGGTGCGACAAGGAACAAACGGAATGAGGGAGGGAACGGAGAGAGGGATTTAAGAATGAGCCGATCAAAGATTACGAAAAACTTTCAATTTGTGTAATATTTATTCCCATTTGTGACTCCATAAGGGGGGTTGTCTTAACTCTCAATATGAAGGGACTCTAACCGACCATATAATATGATGAACGACTCCTTAGTTCTTGTTATTTATAACTTTTTTGACAAAAGAGGATTTTTCGGGGGAAATTTGGCAAGATTCGAGTGTTGATACGGTGTCGTTGTTGTTGATGATTGGCGCGGGAGCACTACAATGTGATCGGCGGGAAGTGTGTCGCGGTCATGATGCTCTGCTATTCCAGCGCGGTGGAGATGGAGACCCACGCGCCCACACTCGGGAAGAACCGCGGATATCCGTGGGGTCCCCGTGGGAATTGCGTGGTTTTGGCGAGGCAGTGCGAGTGGCCATCGGTAACTGCCGCGCTCCACCAGGAGGCTGCTATGTGGACGGGCTGATTTTTTGCGCTGCGATGTGACCGTGACCGCTGGATTGGGATTTGGCAGGAGTTTCACTCGCAAGAGAACCTAGATACGCCCGTGAATTTCTATACGAATCATCATTATCCCATACGAAGACTCCAAACAAGCGCCATTCCATAGACCAACCAAACCATAGTCATATCCATACGCAGTTGCGATATATTTTACAAACAACCCCCCCCCCCCTTCGCAGCTATTTTCCCAGCGAGTGAATGGAAGTCACCCAAGAGAGTCAACTCTCAATAGACTGATAAAAAATAGAACATCTGAAATAGATAGACAAAGAGATTGTTAAAACTATAAACAATGTGATAGATTTAGCGATAGGCACATCGATGGACAAAGCAATGTACAAAGGGGAGACACAGAGGGGAAATGGAGCGATCCTGTTGGTTATAATGCAGAGGCGTGGCGTGCTTTCCGATAAATCGATTGATCGGCCATTTAAACCCATGAAAAAATATCGATTATTAAGGTGTTTGCAGCAAACACCTTAGTAATCGATTCTCCACCATAGCTTAAAATGGCGAGATATTGATAATCGATCATTCACGCCACGCCACTGTTGCAATGGACAAAGATGGCAGGTAATAGACTATCTGGGTCGCGTTTAGCATAGAGAGGAACCAATAAGCCACATCAGCTAATGCCGAATTCAACTGGGCAATTTAATTTTTCACAAGAGAACGTTTGTGCGGATTCCATGGAGTCGTAATGTGATTGGGAGAGCTGGGACCACTTTTAAGCATTTTCCAGGTCCCGAATTCGATGACTCCTGAGCAGCGACGGGTCACTTATTCGATACATAATCGATTGTTTGCAATACACGGGGACTTGGTCATCCGATGTAAACAAAGAAGATAGGAATTACTACGTATTCCACACCACCATTTTGGATCGAATATGTATAGAAAAAGTGACCCACACACCGGGCTCGGGTCTCGTCGTCCAGGACATGGTCCCAGCTCTCCCATTTATATTACGACTCTATGTACTTTATGTATGGTAACGACAATCCACGAAGCTCTGAATAGCCAATCCTTCATTTTCCCCCTTAGTAGTCTACAACAACTACCCGTTTGAAAAAGAATTTCTCCATTTTCCCGTCGTCTTCTTTGTCTATCGCTCTGTCTATTATTAATTTCAATAATCAATCTATTGGTTAATGGTTGAACGCGAAGTTGCCGGATGATGTAAGATAGGGGTGAAATTCTCTCGCCGAATTTTTCAGCCGAACTCCATTAATCTCCATACGCTTCGATGTTTGATAACCAATGTCTGTCAGAGGGGACCAATGTTCATGTCATTATTTCAACTGACAACCTTCTCGTCATTGCTTTTTGCCCTACATTCATTAAAATTGACTATAGCATCTAGTTTCACTGTCGGAATGATCCAACTCATCGTTGTTGAAGTTGAAAGTGCGCCAAGAGGATCATCGGCTTTTTTCCTACCCGCGCGTTAAAGTCTCCAAGCCTACGTCGGGTGCCGCGCTCCCGCTACACGAAAATAGAGTCCCTTTATACTGAGAGTTAAGACAATGCGAATCTATTTCTGATTGGCTCCCGTATTTTAGGCTTCCACAGTGTCACAAACGGGAATAAATATTCTATTTTCACCAATTGCAAGTATTATAATCTGGAATGGACCGAGGAATTATGGGTTCAGCAAGGAACAAACGGAATGAGAGAAGGAACGGAGAAAGGAATTTGAGAATGAACCGATCAAAGATTACGAAAAACTATAATTTGTGTAATCTTTATGCCCACAGATTAGTCCAGATCGCTAACATCGGCGGAAGAGCGTGAGTAGTTTTGTGAAAGCCATTTGGCGGGAAAATCCATGGGCATTCAAAACTAGGAACCAAAACTGAAATTTTGGCCATTTTCAGCAGATTTTCGGCGAGAGAACACTTCTTTTTCAGATTTTTGTGAGATGAAACGTTCCGAAGAATTCAAGAATTAGTTTCTCAGTAGAATTTATGTGGTTCAATATTTCCAGATTAAAAGATGCAGCACTTTCCCCTTAATTTGGAATGTCTATCTCTCATCTATTCTGGATGAGTCGATCTTCACCGCCAGATTATAATATATCATATTTTTGAAGTTTAAAGCCTTAGAAACCGAAAATTAAAGCAAAATTCTAGCAAAATGAGACTTTTGGTTCCTAGTTTTGAATTCCCGCCAGGCCCCCATGAGAGCAGTTAATTTGCTACCAACTATTGTAAGAATATTGAAACAGAATACTTAGCATAACAGTATTTGATAAAATCTTATTTGATCAAAAATCATTATTACACATTACTATTTATACTTCATTAAAGCTTTATAATCAGATTCAAGAGGAAATTTCTCTCGCTCCGGTCAAGTTCTTTCACTACTGGTAGTGCCATCAATTTTCTAAAGTTGCCTAACCTGTAGCAAAATTAGGTACTCACGCTTTCTAAGCATTGGCTAGATTGGACGTTAGCGATCTGGACTAATCTGTGTTTATGCCCGTTTGTGACCGCACGAGGGTTGTTGTCTTAACTCTCAGTATAAAGGGACACGAAAACTTGACCACGGCCTGAAGATCACCATGACAGCCACTTATCTGAGTGCTCCCCGGTGACCTCAACTACTTATTTTTGAAAAATTTTGTGGTTGTTCGGGAAAAAAGCGAATGGTTCGATTAGTCTTCATGAAGGGAAAATTTTAAACCTGGAAGGAGATGAGTGATAATAGTAAAATGGCCAACACCGGGTACATACGTATTCAGCCGCTGAATTTCAGCGTAAACAGTTGGTTTTGACCGCTCACATTGTATCCCCTCCGTGAAATGTAGGGCCGCGAACATGATTTAAACGGCAACATGTCCATTTTCCATGGTTATGTTATTCATATGTGCCAAATTGTAAGAAAAAATGTGTCGAGTCCTGCTGTGCTAAGGAAAGACGCCGTATGAGCCTTCAGACGTTGCCAAATTTCCTTCGATAAAAATCGAATTTACTGGAAAAATTGTGAATATTTTCCCCCAAAATTTGTAGATGATTTTGTACGCAATTTAATGTAAAACATCTGAAAATTTCATGGAAAACTGTGCTTAAATTCCGTGAAATATACACGCTTTATCGGGGGAAATTTGGCAACTCTCAAATGTTCAGACGGCATTCTTCCTTAGCACGGCAGAGTTGCGCTTCCCTTAAAGCTTGAGAAGGAAATAAAAGAGCATAATTCCTAATTCAATCATAGAGTATGGAGCGAGATGCGTCTGAGTTTTTCGAGTAGGCTTTGGCGGATCCAGGGCCGGATTTACCTATAGGGCACTGGGGCACTTGCCCATAGCGGCAAATTTTGAGGGGCGGCAAATTTTGGCACTGGATTAATTGAAAGTTAAAGCGAGAAAAAAGGAAAAAATGGAGACAGAGACGGAGCGAAGTGAAAAAATGAGCGGCAAAATGTATGAAGGAAGGGAGTTGACGCTTGACGGGAGCGGCAAAGCTGCCGCCCCTTAGGTCCGGCCTTGAGCGCTAGGATGATCGTTCGTTGGAGTGATACTAAACAACACGGCAATTTTAAACATCGAGGCAGACTTGATAATCAATTTAGACGTTGATGCTCTGGTTGACAGCTTTGCTAAACTGAAAACCCGGAGAAAAACTTTTTAACCTGATCTTCCGAAAATACATTGCAACTAATACATTGAGCTACACTAGCTTCAACTTCGTCTACATTTTATTTTTGTCTCATCCATCCATTCCATTTTATATATTCGCGGCGCATTTTGAAGCAGCTACGCGCACGCGCCCAGGCGGCGCACGAGGGGGGGGGGGGAAGATGAGATGGCGTGGGAAGTTAGGAGTGCGGAGAGGGGGAGGGGGAGGAGGGGATACTGTTGACAATATAGTGGCGAAATATTGCAGACCCAGGGGCGGCAAAATGTAGCTTGCCCAGGGGCGGCAAAAAGCTAAATCCGGCCCTGGGCGGATCCAGCAAATTGGCAACATTATTTTTTTCCAGTTAAACTTTTGGAAATGTATCGATTTTTAGAGGGGCAAGGTCGACAAGAATAGATTATTGTTTAAATGGAGCAAATCCGGTGTTGCCAAATTGTTGGAACCGCTTCTGCGAGTCGGTAACTATTCGCGATTGCCGGTGGGTTTGGTTGCCTACCCGGCAAAATTGAAGGCGAACCTTTAAAGGACGATATTCACCATCAGACTATATCAACGTGTAAATATTCAAAGCTTAATCCACGCCGAAAAAAAATATTGGTAGAATTTACCATTCCTTCACGCTGTATTTCACACAGCGTTAAATCAGGGTCGATTCTGCCAGCAGAAAGGTAAACGCACAGGTTACCATTCCTCTAGCAGAATCGACTTGAAGATTGGTAGAATTTACCATTCCTTCGCGCTGTGTGAAATATAGCGTGAAGGAATGGTGAATTCTACCAATCTTTTGTTTTCGGTGATGTGACACTCCAAGCTGTCGGAGTGGAGCGGTAATGTGAGATTATTAAGTAGACCTCGTTAAGCAGAAAGAAAGCAAGCCACATCAGCTATTGCCAAATTTAATTGGGAACTTTGATTTTTCACTTGAAATCGGTTGTGCGTATTTTTGTGCAAATTTTAGTGCATTTTCTGCATAGTACGAATCAGCGAATTCCGTAATATTTTCGAAGGAATCCGCACAAACGTTCCATTGTAAAAAATTAAATTATCCAGTCAAATTTGGCAAAAGCTGATGTGGCTTGGTTCCTTCCTGCTAAACTCGGCCCACGTACATACCTATGCATTTTATTTGCTTTAATTGCAACCTCTTACAATTATCTTGTTCCAGTGTCAAGACTAAAACGGCCAATTCGTGGGAACATGTGAGAGAACTTCAGAAGAATGGTTCAACGTCTAAGTAAACAGCACTATCTAGCAACACCAGGGCAGCTTGATCCTTACCTCAACTCCCGACGGTATATGCAACACCATTCATTAAACAAAGGATATTCAACTGACGGTGAGCTGAAATCTTATTGTTTTTTGGGCCAAATGTGTGCTCACAAATACTTTGACCAATTTCATAGTAAGAGCGGTGGTGTCTTTTAAATATCACCTAGTCAATGGACATTATTGGACCTCTGTGGGCTAATTACTGAAATTGATAGATAAAACGCCAGACAAAGGAGAAACGGAGCGATCCTACTGGTTGAAACAGGCGATTGTTATGGACTGAGGGAAAAATGATGGACTAATTATGAGGTCTTTCGTTGGTTGCAGTTAGTTGGTCTAACTCACCTCCTCTGTCCATTGAAACTACTCGATCGTTTCAACTAAAAAGATCACTCTATTTTTCAATTGTCTTTTTTGTCTATCGCTCTGTCTATCGCTCTGTCTATAAATGTCCGCTGATCCGTGGCGCAGCCAAGAGAGAGGCAAGGGGGTCTCAACCTCACGCTCACGCCTCAATGCTGGAAAATCCCCCTCCCCCTCCCCCTCCCTCGAATGTATTTTTCGCGATTTTCAGGAATTTTTTTAAATGCGCCCCCGACCCTCTCCTGCATGAGACAGTTTTTGACCGCCTCGTTCACTCTTAGTCAAAAGAATCGATCGGTGAAGGAAAATTAAAATGTCTAAAATGAGGATTTTCGGTGTTTTTTCGGAGCAGATGGAACATGTTACCCTGCTGAATTTTTCTCATGGGAATGACTTGTGATCACATGTACCTCACGAGAATGACATGTGATCACATGCACCTCACGAGAATGACGTGTGATCACATGCGCTCTCAAGGGAATGACACATCACATCTGCTCCCCTGGGGAATGGACAAGGGAGCCAGTGAGCTCCCGTGGGGGCTAACATGTGACCCGTGCGCTCCCATGAAAGTGTATGTGACCGATGTGACCCGTATGTGCTCTCGCGGGACCTCTCACGGTGTCTCGTGGATCATCATAGAACTTCAGGGAAAATGCCACGGGCCCATATGTGACTGCAGTCCACTACAGTGGAGCATCACAGAACTATATTCATGGGAAATGCATACAGGACCTTACAGCGTCCTACAAAGACGTCACCGAACTTGGGAACAGATACATTGCGACGAAACACTGCGTCTTTATCTACTTTAGATGCTTTATAAGTTATACCCTGATACAAATATTGCCCCTTGGGCTGGACACGAGATCACATCTGCTTCTCTGAGGAATAGCAAGGAAAGCCCCTGTGTTCCCAAGGGAATGACAGGGGATCCCCTGTGCTCCCAAGGAAGTGAACAGGGGGTCACCTGTTCACCCATGAGAGTCTGGGGATCTTCAGTCCCGTCCCTCCGTCCCCGCGCGTCCCGTAGCTTCAAGGTTCGGTTGGCGGACTGCCGGCTTTTCCGTTGTTTTTTTATTTTATCTATTTTTCAATCAATTTTATTTATTTGTTGATTTTTTTATTTATTGTTATTTTTTATTTTTTTAATTTATTAACATGTCATGATGGATTATTTCGGGCGTCGAGAAACGAACTCCCACCTCGGGCCAAAGTGGAGAATCACTTAATATCCCGGACGACTCAGCTATATTGCCAAGCTGACAGAAGAATGGTGAACCTTGCGTTTACAGCGAAGAGCTAACGTGCAGGTTACTTGTCCACTTCGCAACCTTCTGCGCGTAGCGGCAGCGAAGTCAGGGCCGGATTTAGGGGGTGGCCACGTGGACCTCGGCCCATGGCGGCAAATCTAGGGGACGGCAAATTTTGCAAGTTTTTTAAACGTAGGTATAAAACAAATCAGATTTAGAAAAAAAAATTACAAACAAGAAAAGGCGACAAAATCTCCCATTTCCTGAAAGTATAGTAATTTCTAATTTTGTCATCTTTCAGTAATGCAAGAGACAGCATCTTTAATTAGCCGAGTTAAGAGAGAAACAGAGAAGTGATGACGAGGACTTGAGATGAAAAGGTGAGGCCCTCGGCGCAGCGGTCGGCATGGAACATATATTAGCGCCTACAAAATTGCATGAATACTTCTCGCATTGCATCAAATACAGTGCAGTCACTGCGGTGTGCGGTCAGCGTGAAACGTATAGCGCCTACAAGAATGCATGAATACTTCACGCACTGCGCCAAACACAGTGCGGTCTGCGCGGCGCGGCGGCGGAAGTTCCAAAATCATTAAATAACATTTATGCCAGTTCTCTCATTATTTTTTCGTTCATTTCTGATAAATGGAAAGCCTTGACCACACAGAGATAGGTTTACGGAACTTAACTTTCGCGCAAGTTCCGTGAACTTTTGCTAATAGTGTTGACAGGGCTTTTCCAAAAAATGTGTCCAACACGAGTAAACGCTTCTTATGCACCCTTCCTCCTCCGGCACGTTCACTTGATGTTTTTTATTGATGTTTCAAAACGAATGAGGAGGAGGCACCAAAATACAGGCGGCCAATGGGTGGCAAGTAGGTGTAAATCCAGCCCTGGCAGCAGTTGGGGAGATATTCTGCAAATTTGCTCTTTTTTATAACGTGATTGTAAAAAACCTGGGTCCTACTTCTAAAATCTGATCAAAGCGGGCTCATTTACGGACTATCACCTGTTGATAACCGCAAAAATCATGGAAATCGGCCCGGTAGAACGCTCAAACAAACTGTGACAAAAAATAAATTTAACATTGTTTAAAAGAGAGAATTCACAACTTTAACACGTAAGATACAAAAACCTAGGTCATATTTTCAAAATCTGACTAAAGCGGGCTCATCTAGAGACAATTGCCTGTCGATGGCCGCAAAAATCATGAAAATCGGCTCGGTAGAACGCTTGAACTAAAGCGTTACCAGAAACGAAAATTTAGGAGGCCGAACTTATAGTATAGATTTTGAAATCAGACATGCGTGATTATACGAGAGAAAAAAAAGAAAAAACAATCCCTCTACCATGCACCAAAAAAGATATTGGCGCTTAGGAATTGGCGATTCGGAAAATAATCGGTTCAATTAACCTAGACTGCAAATTAGATGCTAGAGTCGTAATGTAAGTGGGAGAGCCGGCGCCACTTTTTAGCAATTATCAGGTCTCGAATTCCGTAACTCCGGTGCGGGTGCGGCGCTGAGTCACTTTTTCGATACATAGTCGATTGTTTGCGATACTTGGGGACCCGGCCACGGAATCACTCCCTACTCCACACTGTCATTTTGGATCGAAAATGTATCGAAAAAGTGACCAGCACACCGGGCTCGGAACTTGTTGAGCAGAACATGGCGCCAGCTCTCCTATTTACATTGCGACTCTATGTGCTCTATGTTGAAAATTCAAAAATATCTTAAAGAGACCTCCCGGCCCTTCGTTCGAGGTGCCTGGTTTCGCCTACGCGAGGAGGGCCAGTGGCCATATTCTCCGAATAAAAGTACTCTGCTTTTTGTTTCAGGTGAGGACAGCCAACGCTCAGAGCACACAGTGTCCGAGTACATAACCTCCAATGAGCGGATGAACACGATGGGTGGCGGGAAGAGAGAGACCCGGTCGCCGGAGAGGGTCCACGGGAAGCACTCGCGGTCTCGGAGCAGGAGCGGGAGCCGGGAGTACATCCCGAGCCGGGCCAGCTCCCGCGGGAAGGAGTACTCTCATCAGAGCCTCGGCAACGGGATCAACGGGATGAACGGGATGAGAGGGCACGACGACCAGGACAGCTCGGACATCTACGTCACTAGCGGTGCCTATCGCGCCCCATCCGAATATAGGTACATGAAACATGAGAATATCGCTTATCGAACTGACTTTGAAATCGAGATCGACAACAGGTGCGTCCTCCTCGCAGGTATAGCAACCCTACCCAATTGAATGTCACTCTGGGTGCTCGCTGTAATCCACCGCCAGAGTGAGTTCCTGTCGCACAGAACTAACTGAAAAATCATTGCTACGAGAAGGGCAGCAGTCGGCCATCTTTGCTCCGATTTTTGAAATCCTCGCTTCCCCGTTCAGCCTATCGTTTTAAATTTCGCGGGGAAAAAGAGCAAAGTCCGCTTCCAAAAAGTGACTATGCGCGATCTTACGGGAGGATCTGCCAGCTTCCTTTCTGGTAGCTATTATTTTATGTTTCAAGATAAGTGAAACGAAGGTCGTCACCCCCCGGCCAAAGTACCAAAAGCGCCACGCGACGTTTCAAAATTTCCGCCGCCGTTATATTTTTACACGGAGAAATTGTTCAACGAAGCTGTTCGAAAGTGTCACTGAATTTTCTTAGTGCTGCCGATAAAATTCGGTGAAATTTTCAAACAGATTCAACCTACGATTTCTTTGTAAAAAAGTAAAATGGCGGCGGAAATTTTGAAACGTCGCATGGCGCCTGTGATATGACCGGAAGGTGGTATACCCTCGTTTCGTCCCGAGTTCTTGGCGTGGTCGAACTGACGTGCGCTATATCGCATCGGTTCCGTAAGTAAAAAATCACGACAGATTTGGATTGTTTGGTTCAAAAGGTAACGACAGCCCCTGAGCTTAATGAATCATTTTCGAGAAAGGAATTGCAAAATTCAGAGGGATTAAATCAGGGTTCTCAATGGGAAAAACGTTGCACTCGACGCAAAAGTTGATTACTTAATCGGGAGCAACGTTTTTTCCACAAAAAAATGAATTTCTTTCATTTCTCTGAATTTTCCACATTTTCTGGTTGAGACTGCTTCTCAAGGCTCGTGCGCAGAGGCTATCGTTCTTTCTTTTGAATAAAAAGCCAAAGTCTGCCAAGATGTTTGACTCAGTCAATGCGATTTATCCCGCACAAGATCGATCTCGCCAAAAACTCGGCATAAATCACCCTATTTAAAAAATATGACTACATTGCAGAATTTTTAAAAAAAATTGTATTCCTTACAAACAGTCCGGCAGTGGAATGTGTCTACGAAGGGCGGTAGAGAAAACGTCCTCTTAATTCCATTGCAACGGCTTCAGATTTGTAAGTAGGTAACAGTTCATCGAAGTCACCGCAGCTGTGAATGGGATATCGTAATCAGTCGAAGGGAGTGAAGGGACCATCCCCTAATTTTTTATCAGCAACAATTAATGACGTATTATCTCTCAACAGAAACAAAAATGGCCAGCCTGCTCCAACAGGGAACACACATTTAGCAAGAACATCACCATTCAGGACTTCAGGAGTCAGTAATAGGATGAAATTGAAAATTAGCTAATTTTTTACAAGCACACTCACCCCGCATGCTCTTCTAAACATATGTAAAGCAAATATTAGCAATTCGTATACCATAGTGGGAGTAGAAAATCCTATGTTTCTCGGTTTCTGACGTTGAATACTGTCAACTGACTGTTAACTTTATGGGAGTGGCTATCACAGGAGCAACTACTTGCCCCCCAGAATTTTAAAAAGTGCCATTTAGTTCCCCCTCCCCAGGAAGTATTAACTTCCAATATACAATTCTATATTTCCTTGCTGCGCATTGCAAAATGAGAAGTAAAGGAATAAACATTCTCATAAAATCACAAGATCCACAACATTTTTGATGATTTCTTTTTTTTGGAGTAGCTTCACAATGCATCAAAGTGCAGTCTATTTTTCTCAATTATCTAAGAAAGGTCCGTTGAAGCCGTTTGGAATTCAACACTTCAAATTGCATGCGAAAACATTAAGTAAATATATATTCCTCATGAAACGCCAATGAATCAAAACTTTTAATGCACGCAATATCGAGGTACCTAACAGCTAGAGTTTTCTAGTTTCACGCTGAAAATTTCCTAATCTTACGTTAATAAGGTTTGAAAATATTTTTAATCTCACTCGTATTAATTTAAGATGCGTGCAAGATCGATTATAATATTTGAATTCCGTTTCATCAAACTTTATAATTTATAATTTCACAACTACCGTTTTAGATAAGCATGCTAATTAATTCCGAAAAGATGTGTTTAAGTATACTTCACTTCTGTGACATTCCAGTTACACCCTTCTGTCCGACGAGCGAACGACTATAAAAGTGACGGCAGTTTTGTACGCTCGTCAAAACGCAGCCGAAATTTAGAAAAATAAATTATGATATGAAAATGAATGATAAAACACTGGACAGTTTTAGCAAAGAGCGCTTCTCATAATTTTTACCCTCGGACACGTAACCGATAGTTTGAAGAACCGGCATTCCGTATACTGAATTTACTGAAACCTATAGTCAATTTGATTCGCACATGCAAGCAAAAAACCTAAAGATTTACATACTCAGTCAATTTGTTTATAATTGTTGCACCTGCTATTTAACACAATTAATTCTAACAGATAACAGAGTCGAGGGCTAAGAAAAATTTAGTTTCAGAATGTATATTCCGGATTAACTTATCACCTAATCGAGACAATAAAAATTGTTCCATGCCTTGGCTATTAGCTTTAAAATAATGTATTAAAATACTCGGAAAATTTATGAGGACGTTAGATACCTAATCGAGAGCATCACGATCATATGCTTGGTTATATATTATCGGATTGGATTCCCATGCAATAATGAAATATGAACATTTGAACCATAGTTGGCATCAAGACATGAAACCCATTCTAAAAATTCCACCGTCAGGAAAATTACCGGCGCTGTATTTCATGCAGAACATTGTCATGATAAAAAAACATATTTTGACATTATTTTTGTGCGAAATGTTAGAAACAGAAAAGTTAGGTGTTTTCGAGATAGGTATTTTTGCAATTGTTATCCCAAAAATATTTTTATTTTAGAATTTTCAAAATATTTTGATAGTAAAACTTGAAATTTTATTCCGGCTAGGTATACCTGAACAACATCCAGAAACTTTTAAAATGGAAACATGTACCGAAGCGTTTTAAAGACATGTTTAAAAAATTTTCAAAACTCTGTAGTAAGCCAGCGAGAATAATTTTGCTCGGAGGTGATTTAAGTTCTTGCATTGTCTGCCATCGAATTGATATTGCACAGCTGAAAAGCATTATCATTACCGACTGATAAATCGCCTTCAATGTGATGCGATACATCACAACAGTACACAAGTGTAAATTAAGTTGCCTGTCCAGGTATACGAGTATACGCTAACATACGCTCGGCCGCGGCATCATGAACTCCGATCTTATTCGCTCAGTTGGACTACATTTTGCAATTGGGATCTACAATTTCTGGCTCATCCGTAAAAATGTAATGTTCGTCGGGAAACTAATGGTACATACGTTGTTCCTAAACTAGCTCGAAATTTTAGTTCCTACAATTATTGTAGAATAAAGTCCAGTTTTCAGTTGAAAAGAAGAAGCAGAAGAAAAGTAAGGAAGAAAGTTCATTCATAAGCCGGAGCGGAAATTAATTATCTCAGGAAAGACGATTTTCCAGAAATCGATGAAAACTGAATTAGATCGAGGAGTTTCGATGAGAGGAATATTTGGACAGGAGAAGGAGACCAAGCCACATCGGCTTGCGGATTCCTTCGCAAATTTCTAGGAATTTATACTTCGTACTACGCAGAAAATTAATTGACATCAGTACAAAAATCCGCACAACTGTTTTTATGCAAAAGATTAAATTGCTCAGTCTTTGGAAAATACCTGATGTGATACTCGTAACTTGGTTCTTTTCTGCTTAACGCGGTCCATCTGGGTGCATGGTTGTATTTGATTCGGCACTTGTAACATTTGTAGGTACATCATCGACTGTGCTATACCTATACATGGTTCTTTTTAGCATGGGTAAATAGACAAAATTTGAGTTGAAGGAATCTTCCAGAAAATTACCAACGGCTTTGATTTTCTTATTTTTCAGCCGTGGTTCACGTTACTCTCCTCAAAGCCGAGCGCCGAGCCGCTACTCGTACGTGAGTGGTCCTCCAGGCTCACAAATCTCAGTGAAGACGAAAGTTAAGAGGTAGCCCGGCATGACAATAGAAACAATGTCAGCTCCTAATCCATTCTGCCCCAATACCAAGGGTATCTGCTGCCTCATGCTCCTCTTAAATCTAGCCCTAATTCTTATTGCATTGGGTTTTGTTATCGTTGTACAATTTTTCGAGCCGTTGTTCGTTTGGTAAGTGTGCCTCTCCTTTCTTGTTAGGTGTATATCCATGCTCCCGTGCTAAGGAAGAACGCCGCACCAACGTTCGGGAGTTGCCAAATTTCCCGTGATAAAATGTTTGTTTGTGAGGAAAGTGATGAATATTTTTCCTTGAAATTTTCAGGAACTTTAGGTGAAATTGCAAAAAAAAAATATTTTGAAAAATTGGGAGAAAAATATTCATAGGTTTACCAGGAAATTTGTGGTTTATCGGAAGAAATTTGGCAACGCGTGGAGGTTCGCATACGGCGTTTTTCCTTAGCACGGCAGCATGGTCAAAGTGCAAAACCACGCATCTCCCCTTGTGACGTTGCAGATTTCCTGTCATGCACCATTTTTTCTTTCGAAAACTAGTCAACCATTTCACTAAAAAATTGCCGTAATTTTCTTCTGTATTCGCAGAATATTCTGTATAAATTCCAAGTTATAAAGTTGTTTTGCTTCTCCTCGAAAAAATAAAATAGCAAAGGGAATTTTGAAATGAACACCACAATGGAGATATCATCGTTCCTCTGACGAAAGGGCGTATCTCAATTTCCACGGGAGTCTTATTTGGACGCAATTCTGTCAAACGGAACTATGTGCATTAAGACATGAGCCTTGAGACCCATAAGAATACATGTATTACAGGGCTCTCGTCACAATGCACATAGTTCCGTTTGATAGAAATATACGTCCATTTTACATAGAAGTCCATGCTTTCTGGGGCTCATGCGAAACTACGATATGTGCATGGTTTCGCACTTTGGCCATCGATGTGCATAATGGATCACTAGAGGGCAAGGTGCAAATTAAAGCATTATGATATGTATTTTTTCATCAAAATTTCATGTAATTCAGGAGACTTGGAACTCTAACTTGGACTTTTTTAAAATTACAGCTCGGCACAGGCCCACTGAGCGGCCGGTCGGCTCTCAGTGGGCCTCTAAAGTAGCGCTACGGAACTGAATAATTTTACAAAATTGAATTTTTTGTAAGTA
Source organism: Helianthus tuberosus (assembly GCA_030545235.1). Classification (NCBI taxonomy): domain Eukaryota; kingdom Viridiplantae; phylum Streptophyta; class Magnoliopsida; order Asterales; family Asteraceae; genus Helianthus; species Helianthus tuberosus. Next base: position 15,312 of record JARYGA010031703.1, read on the forward strand.
ATGAGAATCGTGTTCTGCGAGGAAGTTTGTGGAGAAAAACTGTATCGTAATGCTTAAATTTTCATCTTGACTCATGTTCCATAACAGTCTTCTCGGAGCCATACGCATAGCTTAGCAATTTTCTGGGTGTTCCTTGGCCATCGCTTTTCCAGGAAGGGTCATGCGTTAATTGCAATCTGTGCACACGGGGTTGCGTGTGTTGAAATCATGAACTCACATTTAAACACACATCGCCGAGAAAACCACTGTGGCGTCCGAAAACATCCGCCGTCCCACCACTACGTACGGGAACCCTTTCGACCGAACGACTGCTTTGCTGCCATTTATGATTCGTACATTAATCGATTATGGATATTTTCCGACGCTATGTTGGCTTTCTTGGTGATGCGCGCCCAAATAAAAGCTCCAAATACGCAACTTTTAAACTTGTCTTCGTAGATTAAAATTGTTAAAAAAAATCGGAGAAAATTCCTGTGAATTGTGTGTACCCTCTACTTTTCGAAGATTTAGGTAACAATTAAAAATAATACCTGAACTGAACTAATCCATATTGGAATCACATATAATATATGTTGCGTAAAATACATACTCTCCCCTGTCAGAAAAGGAAGGCGTGTGAAACTTCGAGGGTTGCTAATCTTTCTTCGATCAAACAAGTATTTTCGAAGAATTTATGCATTGTTCGCCTTGAAATTTTCAGAAATTTTAGATGGAATTTCGAACAAGATTGCTTGAAAAATTTGAAGAAAAATATTCACGTTTTTCCAGTAAATTCGGTTTTTATCGAAGGAAATATGGAAACGTTTGACGGGGCTCATACGGCGCACTTCCGTAGCATGGGATTATTGGGGTAGTATAGTGGCGACTTTGCAAGGTGGCGACTTTGTTGTTCCTCCATTTGAATATATCAAAAAATGGATTTTGATGGATTTGTCGATTTTCTCGATTTCGCCAAAAATCGATTGTTTTATACACATTTATAAATGGAAGGGGAAAAAAGCGTGGCTGACTTTGAAGGATCGCCACTAAAGTAGTAACTAACGACGAGCGTTTTATCTGTTTCAGGATTCTAGGTATCATCTTCTTAGGGTTTGGTTTCTTAACACTTATGGGTAGTTTAATTTATTGCGTGTACGTCTTTCGAGACGCTAGGACACCGAAGCAAGTGGCGGCACAAGATCACTACTGGACTCACCACTGGCAGAAGAGCTTCGGAGCAACTCCCAACTCAACAACCCCAGTTCCTCACCCCTCCACGCCTTCGGAAATTCGCTACAAAACCGAGAAGTACCTCGAGGATCCGTACATGAGCAGTCATCGGGGCTCATCCAGACACTAAGTTCCCATTAAGTCTGCAGTGGCCATTATCACTCCAACTTGACAACACTGTTTCTTCTCTATTCGAATTTATGTTAAACAGTCGATTTCAGGTGAGGCAGCCTGTCTCACCTATAGAATCGATGTATTCAATGAATTTAAATGGCGTATCAACAGGGTTCCAATTTTCTGAAATCGCCACTACATTAAATCATGTTTTAGTCAAATTTGATGGAGTCAAGAAAAATGTGTCTCAAGGTAGCAACTCTTCTGTTCAGTAGTTATAACCGGAAAATTGCGCTACATTTTGCAATTAGGAACTACGATTTCGGGCTCGGTCCATAAACAACGTATGCACCGTTAGTTTCCCTATGGGCAAAAATGTTTCTTACGGATAACCCAGAAATTGTAGTTCTTAATCGTAAAATGTTGTCCAAGTCGATTGGCACCGATGAAAATTGAACGGTACGACGTGTCAATATGTGACATCAACATAAATTGGACTGCATTTTGCATTAATCCTCTCAAGCTGTGATAAAATCTTCTTTTCTCTCCCACTTTTCTGCCCTGGCTCATTTTTCCTGATTCAATCACGAATAACTATTTTTCAGAATACTCACCACGAAATCTATCATTTTCCCCCTTTAATCTGATGACTCGATTAATAAATCATTATATTTTATACCTAACTAATTGCTAAACCAGTACAAATAAATACGCTCATTTCAGTGGCGGGGCGTGCTTTATTGTAGGTATATCTATCGATAATCAGGGTGTTCACAACGAACACCTCAATAATCGCTCTTTTACCGTAGCTTCAAACTGAGAAATGTCGATGATCGATCATTCACGCCTCGCCACTGGCTCATTTGAGTCAGAATGTTGGGATACTTATAAATATAAATTTTTTACGCTGCCTCGTGGGGGGAGGTACGTTATGATACACCAGGTCTCTGACTCATGAGTTCAAAATCCTCCACCAATTATTTTAGTTTGGATTCACGTGTGCCGCCATTGTATCAGATTTCTTTTCCAAACATATTTTCCGCGATGATGTTTATTAATTTTGATTTTTTTCATGTCCATCTCATGCTCCAAAGTTTGTGCGTTTAACCGAAACTTAGGGTAATTTCTTTCTATTTTTTCATTTAGATGACGTAATCGGATTTCAATATCGCAAAACATTCCCAGTATTACTTTAAGGTTGACCAAGGTGCTAGCATTACGCTTTTTTCTATGATGTTTCTTCTTCTCTCTCCCTCTCTCACTTCTTACTCAAAGAGGGAAAGACAAAACCAACAATAGTACAATTTTAACCCATTAGGAGGAAAACTAAATGTGTCTGTTTACTGATGATAATACTTTAATTAATCAAATTTGCAAATTCTCTGAGAAATGACTAATACTCGTAGACTAATTAAATCAACAGTGATGGGTTTAACAGAAATATACGTAAGCCGTCCAGGGTACCTCGTGAATTTTCATCGATGGTGCCTGTTGAGGAAGGCCTGACAGGTCAGGCCAATTAGTAAGAAAGTTGATGAAAGGTAAAATTAGGGACAATTTCCATCGTTCCATATAAAACTCGTCCCTTATAAAACAGGCTGAACTGAGTCACCGAGCGCTTAGTTGTGTGCAAAGACGCAAACCGCCTCCGTTTTCCGGTGTATGCAACAATTTCAACACGCAGTCCGTCTTTGAGCTTGCGCACCCAGCAAGTGATTCAGGCGTCGTCGGCAAAAACGCAACATTCCGTCGCACCCCCATTCGTCCACGTCTACAGGCCGTGGTCGCACACCATCAATTAATTTTCATGAACTTTAATAATGAAAATTCGGTTGATAAAATTTTAAGAAATCTACATCTGTGGATAAGTCAAGGCGGGAGAGGGGGTTGGGAGTGCCACTTAATGATCTCGAGTTTTCAATTTTTTTACCATCATCCACGCAATTCAAATCGGCTCTTGGAGAACTGTACGAAGTTATTTTTTTCCAGATTGTATTTCATTATTCAGTTGTTAATGAGCTAAGTTTCGTTATTCCTTAAAGATATTTAATTTTATATTTTATTTCATTAAACTATACTATTCCTAATAAACGTGGTTTTATATGTTTCTTTTATATTTTTCCTTTTATCCGCGATACGTGTGTACCTTTAAAACATAGAGTACATGGAGTCGTAATGTGAATGGGAGAGCTGGCGCTGTTCTGGTCGACGAATTCCAAGCCCGGTGTGCGCTGAGCCTCTATCACTTTCTCGATACATGTTCGATCCAAAATGGCGGTGTGGAATACGCGGCAATTCCTATCTTCTTTGTTTACATCGGATGGCCGGGTACCCGTGTATGGAAAACAATCGATAATGCATCGAAAAAGTGACCCGGCGTCATACAGGAGTCTCGAAATTCAGGACCTGGAAAATGCTTAAAAGTGGCCCAAATCGCGGGCAAAGTTAAAAAAAAAAAAAAAAAAAAAAAAAAAAAAAAAAAAACATTAAGGTGGTTCAATTTGACCGTTTAAATTTAAATTTTTTTTAACTTCGCCAGAAATTTGGGGACTCGAGACGCGATATTGAACTAATTTTGAACTTACAGAGATAATGTTGAGGCAAAGTTAGGGAAGCTTGTCTCATTTCGCGGAAAAATCGTATGAACTTTGAACTGACGTATTTAGGGGTCCGAACCCCCCCCCCCCTTAAATTATTTTGCAGTGATTTCTATGATTTTTACTTACAAGTGCTTACAATTTGGTAAATATTCCTGTCTTATTTTTTCTTTACGATAATTTGAACCGGAGTTAAAATTTTTTGAAAATAGATCAAATTTGACCTTTGACCTATCATAACTCTGTCAAAAATCAAGATATTGATTTGCGGTATGCACCAAAGTTCTTAGTTTTATAGATGTTCTTTCCAATGATGTATCACAAGGTTGGGGTTACCATTGAAAAAAAAAGTTTGGGGCCCCCGCCCGCCTCCTCCCCCCCTAAAAGGAGGGGAAAAAATTCTGAACCCCCCAGAAGGTGGTCCCCTTTGAGATAGAAACATTCTCAAAGTTTCGTTTTTCCATCTCTAACCGTTAAAAAGTTACAAGGGGGGGGGGGGGAGTACGGACTTTTGCGACACCCTGTAAAATCTTTGGCCTATCCAGGGCCGGATTTAGAGGGTGTTTACGTGGGCCGCTGCCCATGGCGGCAAATTTTGCACTTTTTTTAAATGTAGGTAAAAAAAAAAAAAAAAAAACGGATTCGGAAAAAATACGAACGAGGAAAGGCGACAAAATCTTCTCATTTCCTGATATAATAATATTTTCTCATTTTGTCGTCTTTCGGTGATACAAGAGGCAGCACCTTTAATTAGTCGAGTTTAGAAAGAAACCAATCACGTAATTTAGCCTGGAAAGGACTTGAGATAAAAAGGAGAAGCCCTCGGCGCAGCGGTCGGCATGTAACATATATTAGCGCCTACAAGACTGTAGGAATACTTCACGCATTGCGCCAAACATAGTGCGGTTAGCGCGGCGCGGCGCGGCGGCGGAGGTTAAGACGCGTTTACTCGTGTTAGATACATTTTTTGCGAAAGCCCTGTCAACACTATTAGCAAAAGTTCACGGAACTTTGCACGAAAGTTAAGTTCCGTAAATCTACCTCTGTGTGGACAAGGCCTTCCATTTATAAGAAATAAACGAAAAAATTATGAAAGAACAAACATAAATTTGGTTTGATAATTATATGTACCCCTCCCCTGTTCGTTTTTATTGATGTTCCCGAATGAATCAGAAGGGTTCGGCAAAATAAAAGCGGCCCATGGGCGGCAAGTATGTATGTAAATCCGGCCCTGGTCCTATAACTTAATTTTGTGTAGGTACTACCCTTTTGTGACCCCTACTTTTTAAATGTTTTAAATTCTATTCAATACTATTTTGATCTCTCCTCTAAGTCTTAATGACCCAGATGTTAAAATCACCTCTAAATACACGTAATTACTAATCAACCATACTTGCATGTAGAGGATACGTACAACACCGACGGTGCAAGTCCGCAACCACGTATCTCGTTTGTGGTGTTTTGAAAATCTCCGATCCTGTTTCATTCCCTTAAAAGAAAATAAATCGACGTTGATATTTGAAATTTTCGCAGAATATTTTACACAGAGAGAAGAAAAATCACTGCAGTTTTTAAGAATTGCCGTTGAGTAGTTTTCGATCACAATAATAGAGTATGTCAGGAAGTCTGCAACATAGCGCAAACCGAGATACGTGGTTACGGATTTACACCGTCGATATACAGTAGGTATCCATATTATCATAGTATAATTTTTGACTTCATGACGGATCATGATTTGAATGGTGCTCAGCGCACCCGTGCGGCCCGTGTCTGAATCATTCGTCTTCATCCTCATCTTGGTCGCTTTCGAATGGATCCACGTTCTCGGTTATGATTTCGACTTGATCATCGTATTGTTCGCCACTATTGTCACTGTACTGAACACGTATGAAATTCAAAGCCCACGGTGCTGGTCCGAGCTTGTATTTTTCAGCAAATTTGTAGGTTGAGAAGTTTTGCCGACTCTCCAGGTCACTGAAAACATCATAAGTAAGCGTTTACATGGGCGAGAGTCCCTTCATCGAGAGAGTGAAGGTGATTTGTGTCCCGGATTCGAGCTTGGTCCAACTGGCGTCCAATATATTGCATCGATTAATCAAAGAATTTCGGCAGATTTTCAAGTTTTAGCCAAAAAAAAAGGAGAAAAGATGATCTCCGCGGATGAGCCTCAAAAATCATTCTAAACAAAATAAATTGGGAAACTTCAGAAAAATGAAAGAAGGGCCCCTTTAGAAAAAACCTCACATTTAATACAAAAATCGAACTGTATCAAATGTATAGAACGGCTTCCGTATCCCTAAAAAAAAAAAAAAAAAATTCCCAAAAAAAAAGTATACATATTTTTTTTTCGTGAAAAAAAAAATCCGAAAAAACAAATTCCGGAAAAAAGTATACATAGTTTTTTTCATGAAAAAATATATATATATATATATCTTAGGACTAGGACTAGAGGTCGAATAACGGCTGGTGTTGCTGGGGGACTCCAGTTGCCGATGCCCGTTGATTCTACGGACTGATGAGTGTTGAAGACCGATGCGCGGCAAGCCGGGCATATTCAAATATTTAATTGCGCGAGAGCGGGAGTAGGGAGGGGGGGAAGGGCAAGGAAAAGTTGTTTATCCCTTTTATAAATTCGAATTTGAGTTCGAGTTACCGCTTAGCGGGATTCAGTGGGATCCCGTTATTGCTCGAGGAAAGGAACGGGTGCGACAAACCCTTGACTTGTGCACCACTCTGTATATTTATATGCAACTCTTGGGCTATTTGAAATAAGGGAGGACCGCAGATCGGAACTCCGCCTTTAATTGAAGGGGTGTTTAAGGAGGTAGGAGCAGGTTCAGTTGGAATTGCGCGGGAAATATTTGAATATGCCCGGCTTGCCGCGCATCGGACTCCAACACTCATCAGTCCGTAGAATCAACGGTCATCGGCCGCTGGAGTCCCCCAGCAACACCAGCCGTTATTCGACCTAGTCCTAAGATATTTTTTTTTTTATTTTTTTTTATTGTTTTTATTTTTTTTATTTTTTTTATTTTTTTGTATTTTTTTTATTTTTTTTATTTTTTTATTTTTTTTTTATTTTTTATGTGTTTTTTTATTTTTTTATTTTTTTATTTTTTTTATTTTTTTATTGTTTTTTTTTTTTTATTTTTTTTTATTTTTTTGTTATTTTTTTATTTTTTTTTATTTTTTTTATTTTTTCATTTTTTTTTATTTTTTTATTTTTTTTTATTTTTTTATTATTTTTTTTATTTTTTTAATTTTTTTTATTCTTTTATTTTTCATTTTTTTATTTTTTTAATTTTTTTATTTTTTTATTTTTCATTTTTTTATTTTTTTAAATTTTTTTTTATTTTTTTTCACGAAAAAAAAAATGTATACTTTTTTTTTTGAAATTTTTTTTTTTTAGGATTACGGAAGCCGTTCCATACAAATGCGAGGTTCTTTCACAAAAGGACCTTGCTCTCGTTCCTTTGGATTTTGACAGTTTTTTTGTTTGGAATGATTCTGTAGGCTCATGCGCAGGGGCTATTTTTTCTTTTTTTTTGCTAAAAATTCAAAATCTACCGAGATTTTTCATATCATCGATGCGATATACCGCGCGCTAGAACAATTATCACGAGCACATACTGAGAACAATACTGCCGTGTTAAGGAAGAACGCCCGTACTGAACCTTTTGGCGTTTCCAAATTTCCATTTATAAACACGAATTTTCTGGCAACTTAATGAATATTTATCTTCCAATTTTTCTGATAATGTTCACTAAATCGCCATAATTTCACCTGATGTTCCTGAAAATTTCAAGGAAAAATATATTCATAACTTTTCTCACAATAAAACAGGCATTTATTGAAGGAAATCTGGCAACCCCTCGAATGTTCATGCGGCGTTCTTTTCTCAGCACGGCAGAAAAGGGCTCTAGACGAAGTACGAATTAATACACAACGCAAGATGTTTTCTCTTCAAAATTTCACGACGAAAACGAATCACGCAACAGGAAGCCTGTCTGAAAATCAAATCTTACACAAGATATAAATGTTTAAATACAAGTAACGTAATTTGTATAAGTAATTAAGCGGACTTTCATTATTGGCCTGTGTTAAAAATATTTGCCAGTATCTCGTTCAGAAGTTGATTCCCGAAACTCCCGTTGTATGATTCTTTTTCCATGAAAGATTTTGAAGAGAATTCGTGTGACGTTAATTTTTAGTTCAGATCCTGTCTAGTGGTCCATTCGGCACATGTACGTCACCATAGAGAAAAATAGAAGGTTTTTGCATCTTGAGGATTGATCACCCCGTGTGTGATCTAGGTCGATTGTTATGACGTCGATATTCCCGTAAAATCCGGAATTCGAAGTCATGAACAACGGACCATAACGTCCGATTTTTTTGCTTAGGTCATCTCATGATATAATTTCAAATACTTCATGTAGAATGACTTTTTTCCATAAACTAAACCATATTCAGAAAATTGAAGATGAAAATTGTCCCGTACCAACCTACGTCATCAAACAAATTTAGGTTGCCCCGGAAGTGCAAACGCTTTGTATGGTATGTCACAAACGAACATGGGCGGAATTAGAAACTTCATGTGGGCGGGGGGCAAAAGGGCACCTTATCAAGTGGGATCTGCAGCTTGATTGTTGAAAGTTTGTGTTTGTCGGGTAGACACATGACATAGGTTAAAAGGTGGAGCGTGATTGGTCGACTTTGTCTTATCGCTGCTTCATTCTGCATTTGTCTGGTGGACTGGACGACATACTGTCGGAAACTGAAGAGGTGCCTTTAGCTTGTCGAGGGTTGCACCTAGCAGAGGCACGACAACACATAGCCGACCAATTACGCTCCGCCTTATTAACCTACGTCACCTTTGACTACCCGACAATTATTTGGGGGGGGGGGGGGGGGTTGTTGTAAATTCTCAGAGTATGTCGGCGTATGACACTGTCAAAATTAATCATAATCTGTTCCCGTATTGAAGATAAGTCGAGCCAATCAACTCTCAGATCCAATCTAACGAGATTCCAACTACCTATAAATAAAGTACTTTTGAGTCAAATTAATTCATATCTATGGCCATATTAGATACTAGGGGGCTAAATAGCCTGGCCGCTACGCGGCCCAACCCCCAAAGGGCGCCTCGCCCTCTCTTAGGCCCGCTTCGACAAAAGAACGACGAAAAAAAATTAAAGCATTTTCATACCCGACTCTCATTTGTCCAATCTTCCTCTGGCAGGGGAAGATTGGACCAATAAGAATCAAATTAGAAAGCCGCCATTTATTTTCAACTTCAGGCCAAGACTGAAACGAAACGGAATGAATGGAACGGAACGTTTCGTTACTTTTGGATAGTCTGTGGTAAAAAAGGACAATTTTGATTCGTTTACCTTATACCCTAGACCCCTACTAACAGACCAACATTCACAATTTCCCGCTTAGTTTAATTTTACGCAAAATTGAGATTCCCGCCAACGAAAAATGGCGGGAGTTTCAAATTTTGCGTCCTTTCCAAGCTCCCAGGTATATTCAATTATAAAAAATCTGGGTCAAATTTCCAAAATTTAATTACAGCGGGCTCATTTAGGGACTATCGCCTGTCGATAACCGCAAAAATTATGGAAATCGGCCCAGTAGAACGCTCAAACGAACTATGACAAAAATAAAAATTTACATTGTTTAAATGGAGAGAATTCGCAACTTTACCGCGTAATGTAAAAAAACCTGGGTCATATTTTCAAAATCTGAATAGAGCGGGCTCATTTAGAGACAATTGCTTGTCGATAACCGCAAAAATCATGAAAATCGGCCCGGTAGAACGCTGGAACTAAACAGTTACCCCCAGGTATGCAAATTTAGGAGGTCTTATAGCTTATATATATGATGCATACATATATAGAATAAAGAGATAAAACATTTAACTTTCACTCGCTTACCTCCTCACTCTTAGGGGGTTCATGGAACTTGACGGTATCATTTCCATGACTAAACACTGTGAAAATATATCGATGGAAGCCTGCAAGAACAAACCATGTACATCAATCGATCATATTAATTATCATTAATTTAATTGATGGGGCTTAGAGAACAAGGTGCATAGGTGTAGTTTTTGAGAAAACATTGACGATATTATAATGATATCAAGGAAAACTAGGCTTAATGCACATTCTGTGGAAACTGCTGCACCCCAAATTTCAATTTTTAAGCATGAAATTAATTGTCAGTTTGAACTTTCTCTCCGCTATGAGAATCCATATCGTTTCAAAACTTCAAGCACGTATTTCTCAAAAAAGCAAAACTGCATTTACGCACCTTGTCCACCAAGCCCCTCAATAATGTGCCCTTGCAGCCAATCTGAACGAAGTGAATAATTCTAATCTGACTGAAAAATCACGGAAATTTTGAAAATTGACGTTCAGTACCTAGTATTCCATTTAAGTTACAAAGTATGACAGAAAGTCTGCTACATCGCAAACCGGAATGCATGGTTGGGAGTTTTACCGTCGTTATGGAGTCGTATGATAGTTAATGTTAGTGGCAGTATATGTAGTTAAAAGTTAATGGCTGGGCATACCGCATACACTTAGCCCTCCGCAAACTGAAAAAATGAAAAATTCGCTTAAAAAAAATATCTTAAAAAAAAAAAAAAAAAAAAAATCCCACACAAAATTTTTCCTCCGCCCTCGCCCTCCATCTTACCTTCCCCACCTAGCTCCCGCGCCCACCTAGCGCCCGCGCCAACTTAGCGCCCGTGTATCGCGAATGCCGCCGCAAGCCTTCCCCGAAAACCTTTCACTACCTCATACTTAGCCCTCCGCAAACTGAAAAAAAATGAAAAATTTGCTTAAAAAAAATATCAAAAAAAACAAAAAAAAAAACACCGCAAACTGAAAAAAGATGAAAAATTCGCTTTTCCAACCCCCCGAAAACCTACTTTCACCTCTCCCTCCACCCGCGCGCTACTCAGGCGTCCACCCCGCACCCGCTAAGTCACTCCGGACCACTCTAAGGCCACGTCCGACTCGAGTGAAACACTCACAGACACATAATAACGACTATCTTAAAAAAAAAAAAGAAGTAAACAGACAAGTCTAAGCGGCAGACCCCGCTCCGCGGATGGACGTGGGAGCATCTTCCGGGGGATTTTATATTATTACGATAGAGTCTTGTAGAAGGGATTTCCAAAGTGTCAACCCCGAAAAATTGTCCGACCGATAATTACGGGTTGGGATCGGATCCCACCACGTATACGCGTAGACAGGTATCCCTCCTCGGTAACGGAGCTAACGCCATTTTTTAAAATTCGCCCCTAGGGGCGAACCTACCTCATACTTAGCCCTCCGCCAAACCTGGAAAAAATGAAAAATTCGCCTGAAAAAAAAATATCTTAAAAAAAAAAAAAAAAAAAAAAAAAATCCCACACAAAATTTTTCATCCAACCTCGCCCTCCATCTTACCTTCCCCACCTAGCGCCCGCGCCCACCTAGCGCCCCGCGCCCCACTTAGCGCCCGTTGTATTCGCGAATTCCGCCCGCAAGCCTTCCCCGAAAACCTTTCACTACCTCATACTTAGCCCTCCGCAAACTGAAAAAAAATGAAAAATTCGCTTTTCCAACCCCCCGAAAACCTACTTTTACCTCTCCCTCCACCCGCGCGCTACTCAGGCGTCCACCCCGCACCCCGCTACGTCACTCCGGACCACTATAAGGCCACGTCCGACTCAAGTGATCCACTCACAGACACATAATAACGACTATCTTAAAAAAAAAGAAGTAAACAGAGAAGTCTATGCGGCAGACCCCGTTCCACGGACGGACGTTGGAACATCTTCCGGGGGATTTTTATATTATCACGATAGAGTCTTGTAGAAGGGATTTCCAAAGTGTCGACCCCCAAAAAATTGTCCGACCGATAATTACGGGGTGGGATTGGATCCCACCGCGTATACGCGTAGACAGGTATCCCTCCTCGGTAACGGAGCTTACGCCATTTCTTGAAAATTCGCCCCTAGGGGGCGAACCTACCTCATACTTAGCCCTCCGCAAACCTAAAAAAAATGAAAAATTCGCTTAAAAAAAATATCTTAAATAAAAAAAATAAATAAAAAATATCTGGATTAAAATGAAAAATTCTCTTTTCCAACCCCCCGAAAACCTACTTAAACCTCTCTCGCCACCCGCCCGCTACTCAAGCGTCCGACCCGCACCCGCTAACGTCACTCCGGCCCTCTCTAAGGCTACGTCCGACTCGAATGATCCACTCACAGACACATACTAACGACTATCTTAAAAAAAAAGAAGTAAACAAAGAAGTCTACGCGGCAGACTCCGCTCCGCGGGATGGACGTCGGAACATATTCCGGGGGATATTATATTATCACGATAGAGTCTTGTAGAAGGGATTTCCAAAGAGTCGACCCCGAAAAATTGTCCGACCGATAATTACGGGGTGGGATTGGATCCCACCGCGTATACGCGTAGACAGGTATCCCTCCTCGGTAACGGAGCTTACGCCATTTCTTGAAAATTCGCCCCTAGGGGCGAACCTCCCTCATACTTAGCCCTCCGCAAACTGAAAAAAAAATGAAAAATTCGCTTAAAAAAAATATGTTTAAAAAAAAAAAAGAAGTAAACAGAGTAGTCTACGCGTCAGACCCCGCTCCGCGGATGGACGTGGGAGCATCTTCCGGGGGGTTTTATATTATCACGATAGAGTCTTGTAGAAGGGATTTCCAAAGAGTCGAGCCCCGAAAAATTGTCCGACCGATAATTACGGGGTGGGATTGGATCCCACCGCGTATACGCGTAGACAGGTATCCCTCCTCGATAACGGAGCTTACGCCATTTTTTAAAATTCGTCCCTAGGGGCGAACCTCCCTCACACTTAGCCCTCCGCAAACTGAAAAAAAAAATGAAAAATTCGCTTGAAAGAAAGTATGTTTAAAACAAAAAAAAAAAAAGAAGTAAACAGAGTAGTCTTCGTGGCAGACCCCGCTCCGCGGATTGACGTGGGAGCATCTTCCGGGGGGTTTTATATTATCACGATAGAGTCTTTTAGAAGGGATTTCTAAAGTGTCGACCCTGAGAAATTGTCCGACCGATAATTACGGGGTTGGATCGGATCCCACCGCGTATACGCGTAGACAGGTATCCCTCCTCGATAACGGAGCTTACGCCATTATTTAAAATTCGCCCCCTAGGGGGCGAACCTCCCTCATACCTAGCCCCTTCCCGCAAACTGAAAAAAAATGAAAAATTCGCTTAAAAAAAATATGTTTAAAACAAACAAAAAAAAAAAAGAGTCCACAAAATTTTTCAATAGTTTGACCTCCTCTACAACCTGGCACAGATTCGGCTCCCCCCGACCACTCTATCAAAAGTTCCACTTTTTTTTCAAACTCACCGCTCCACCATGCCAGCTTTTCAAAATCGTTCCGCGACCTCTAGATACCTTCCCAAGGGTCCCCCTACCCTCAAAGGGCCGAATCTTCCACCTCCCGACCTCTACTCCCATCGCAAACCACTCCCGAAGTCGACTACCTCGCAAAGTGCCCTCCAGGGCAATTACAGCGCCGTAAATTCGCGCCCGAAGTTTTTTCCAAAATAGAAACGCCTCCCACTGCCTTCGGCTCCGGGCCCGCTGGATGCCCCTACCGGTCCCCTAAAAAAACTCAAATGGGACATCCCTCCGCAGACCAACGCAAAAGCCCCTACGGCGTAAAGAAAAAAAATCCCACGCAAAATTTTTCCTCCGCCCTCGCCCTCCATCTTACCTTCCCCACCTAGCGCCCGCGCCCACCTAGCGCCCGCGCCCACTTAGCGCCCGTGTATCGCGAATGCCGCCGCAAGCCTTCCCCGAAAAACCTTTCACTACCTCCTTACTCTAGCCCCTCCGCAAACTGAAAAAAATGAAAAATTCGCTCTAAAAAAAACTCTTAAAAATAAAAAAAGAAGTAAACAGAGTAGTCTACGCGGCAGACCCCGCTCCGCGGAATGGACGTGGGAGCATCTTCCGGGGGGTGTTCATATTATCACGATAGAGTCTTGTAGAAGGGATTTCCATAGTGTCGACCCCGAGAAATTGTCCGACCGATAATTACGGGGTTGGATCGGATCCCACCGCGTATACGCGTAGACAGGTGTCCCTCCTCAATAAAGGAGCTTACGCCATTTTTTAAAATTCGCCCCTAGGGGCGAACCTCCCCTCATACTTAGCCCTACGCAAACTGAAAAAAAATGAAAAATTCGCTTAAAAAAAATATGTTTTAAAAAAAAAAAAAGAAGTAAACAGAGTAGTCAACGTGGCAGACCCTGCTCCGCGGATTGACGTGGGAGCATCATCCGGAGGGTTTTATATTATCACGATTGAGTCTTGGAGAAGGGATTTCCAAAGTGTCGACCCCGAGAAATTGTCCGACCGATAATTACGGGGTTGGATCGGATCCCACCGCGTATACGCGTAGACAGGTATCCCTCCTCGATAACGGAGCTGACGCCATTTTTTTTAAAATTCGCCCCTAGGGGCCAACCTCACTCATACTTAGCCATCCGCAAACTGAAAAAAAAAATGAAAAATTCGCATAAATAAAATATGTTTAAAAAAAAAAAAAAAAAAAAAAAAAAAAGAAGTAAACAGAGTAGTCTACGTGGCAGACCTTGCTCCGCAGATGGACGTTGGGAGCAGCTTCCGGGGGGGTTTTATATTATCACGATAGAGTCTTGTAGAAGGGATTTCCAAAGTGTCGACCCCGAGAAATTGTCCGACCGATAATTACGGGGTTGGTTCGAAACCCACCGCGTATACGCGTAGACAGGTATCCCTCCTCGATAACGGAGCTTACGCCATTTTTTAAAATTCGCCCCTAGGAGTGAACCTCCCTCATACTTAGCCCTCCGCAAACTGAAAAAAAAAATGAAATATTCGCTTAAAAAAAATATGTTTAAAAAAAAAAAAAAAAAAAAAGAAGTAAACAGAGTAGTCTACGCGGCAGACCCCGCTCCGCGGCATGGACGTGGGAGCATCTTCCGGGGGGTTTTATATTATCACGATAGAGTCTTGTAGAAGGGATTTCCAAAGTGTCGACCCCGAAAAACTGTCCGGCCGATAATTACGGGGTTGGATCGGATCCCACCGCGTATACGCGTATACAGGTATCCCTCCTCGATAACGGAGCTTACGCCATTTTTTAAAATTTGCCCCTAGGGGCGAACCTCCCTCAATACCTAGCCCTCCGCAAACTGAAAAAAAATGAAAAATTCGCTTAAAAAAAATATGTTAAAACAAAAAAAAAAAAAAAGAATCCACAAAATTTTTCAATAGTTTGACCTCCTCTACAACCTGGCACAGATTCGGCTCCCCCCGACCACTCTATCAAAAGTTCCACTTTTTTTTCAAACTCACCGCTCCACCATGCCAGCTTTTCAAAATCGTTCCGCGACCTCTAGATACCTTCCCAAGGGTCCCCCTACCCTCAAAGGGCCGAATCTTCCACCTCCCGACCTCTACTCCCATCGCAAACCACTCCCGAAGTCGACTACCTCGCAAAGTGCCCTCCAGGGCAATTACAGCGCCGTAAATTCGCGCCCGAAGTTTTTTCCAAATAGAAAACGCCTCCCCACTCCTTCGGCTCCGGGCCCGCTGGATACCCCTACCGGTCCCCTAAAAAAACTCAAAAGGGACATCCCTCCGCAGACCGACGCAAAAGCCCCTACGGCGTAAAGAAAAAAAATCCCACGCAAAATTTTTCCTCCGCCCTCGCCCTCCATCTTACCTTCCCCACCTAGCGCCCGCGCCCCACCTAGCGCCCGCGCCCACTTAGCGCCCGTGTATCGCGAATGCCGCCGCAAGCCTTCCCCGAAAACCTTTCACTACCTCATACTTAGCCCTCCGCAAACTGAAAAAAAATGAAAAATTCGCTTAAAAAAACTCTTAAAAAAAAAAAAAAAAAGAAGTAAACAGAGTAGTCTACGCGGCAGACCCCGCTCCGCGGATGGACGTGGGAGCATCTTCCGGGGGGTTTTATATTATCACGATAGAGTCTTGTAGAAGGGATTTCCAAAGTGTCGACCCCCGAAAAACTGTCCGGCCGATAATTACGGGGTTGGATCGGATCCCACCGCGTATACGCGTATACAGGTATCCCTCCTCGATAACGGAGCTTACGCCATTTTTTAAAATTTGCCCCTAGGGGCGAACCTCCCTCATACCTAGCCCTCCGCAAACTGAAAAAAAATGAAAAATTCGCTTAAAAAAAATATGTTTAAAACAAAAAAAAAAAAAAAAAGAATCCACAAAATTTTTCAATAGTTTGACCTCCTCTACAACCTGGCACAGATTCGGCTCCCCCCGACCACTCTATCAAAAGTTCCACTTTTTTTTCGAAACTCACCGCTCCACCCATGCCAGCTTTTCAAAATCGTTCCGCGACCCTCCTAGATACCTTCCCAAGGGGTCCCCCTACCCTCAAAGGGCCGAATCTTCCACCTCCCGACCTCTACTCCCATCGCAAACCACTCCCGAAGTCGACTTACCTCGCAAAGTGCCCTCCCAGGGCAATTACAGCGCCGTAAATTCGCGCCCGAAGTTTTTTCCAAAATAGAAACGCCTCCCACTCCTTCGGCTCCGGGCCCGCTGGATACCCCTACCGGTCCCCTAAAATAACTCAAATGGACATTCCCTCCGCAAACCGACGCAAAAGCCCCTACGGCGGTAAAGAAAAAAAATCCCACGCAAAATTTTTCCTCCGCCCTCGCCCTCCATCTTACCTTCCCCACCTAGCGCCCGCGCCCACCTAGCGCCCGCGCCCACCTAGCGCCCGCGCCCACTTAGCGCCCGTGTATCGCGAATGCCGCGCAAGCCTTCCCCGAAAACCTTTCACTCCTTCATACTTAGCACCCTACGCAAACTGAAAAAAAATGAAAAATTCGCTTAAAAAATATAGTGTTTTTAAAAAAAAAAAGAAGTAACAAGAGTAGTCAACGTGGCAGACCCTGGCCCTCCGCGGATTGACGTGGGCAGCATCATCCGGAGGGTTTTATATTCATCACGATAGAGTCTTGGAGAAGGGATTTCCCAAAAGTGTCGACCCCGAGAAATTTTCCGACCGATAATTACGGGGTTTGATCGGATCCCATCGCGTATACTCGTAGACAGGTATCCCTCCTCGATAACGGAGCTTACGCCATTTTTTAAAATTCCCCGCTAGGGGCGAACCTCCCTCATACTTAGCCCTCCGCAAACTGAAAAAAAATGAAAAATTCGCTTAAAAAAATATGTTTAAAAAAAAAAAGAAGAAGTAAACAGAGTAGTGTACGCGGCAGACCCCGCTCCGCGGGGATGGACGTGGGGGCATCTTCCGGGGGGTTTTATATTATCACGATAGAGTCTTGTAGAAGGGATTTCCAAAGTGTCGACCCCGAGAAATTGTCCGACCGATAATTACGGGGTTGGTTCGAAACCCACCGCGTATACGCGTAGACAGGTATCCCTCCTCGATAACGGAGCTTACGCCATTTTTTTAAAATTCGCCCCTAGGAGTGAACCTCCCTCATACTTAGCCCTCCGCAAACTGAAAAAAAAATGAAAAATTCGCTTAAAAAAAATATGAATCCCCCCCCCCCCCCCCACAAAAGCAGTAAACAGAGTAGTCTACGCGGCAAGACCCCGCTCCGCGGATGGACGTGGGGAGCATCCTTCCGGGGGGGTTTTATATTATCACGATAGAGTCTTGTAGAAGGGATTTCCAAAGTGTCGACCGCCGAAAAACTGTCCGGCCGATAATTACGGGGTTGGATCGGATCCACGCGTATACGCGTATACAGGTATCCCTCCTCGATAACGGAGCTTACGCCATTTTTTAAAAATTTGCCCCTAGGGGCGAACCTCCCTCATACCTAGCCCTCCGCAAACTGAAAAAAAATGAAAATTCGCTTAAAAAAAATATGTTTAAAACAAACACCAACAAAAAAAAGAATCCCACAAAATTTTTTCAATAGTTTGACCTCCTCTACAACCTGGCACA
>JARYGA010031704.1:0-98330 GCA_030545235.1 Helianthus tuberosus
ATTTGCAGGCCGTGAGCTCCTGCAATCCTTGGCTTCATGACCCATCTTGAGACACCTCTGACAACGTCCCTTGTTGTACTGACCACTGTGGTGCCTGTTGCATTTGTTGCACTTTGGGTGGTTCCCTCGATATCCACCCTGCCCTTGACTACCAGAAGATTGCTGACCAAGACTCTGGTAGTCATCAATCTTTCGCTGCTGTGCCTGGGACTGAACTGTAGTTGAACCCTTGCTGGAGGCTCCTTCCTATTTTCGTTTGTTGTCACTAGGAGTACCAGAAGTAGTAGTAGCAGTAGCACCTATACGCTTAGGCAGCCTGTTCTGTTCCACTGCCTAGTCTGTGAGACGATGAGCAAGATGAGTAACATCCTGGATGGTAGCAAGGTTAGCAGCAGTCACATGGCTTTGAATCTCTGGTACTAAGCCTCTGAGGTACAGCTCGATACGCTTGATGGGAGGATCCACCATAGTTGGACATAACACTACCAGTTCATTGGATCGCTTCGTATACGCCTCTATCTCTGACCCCGTCATCTTCAGGTTAAAGAACTCCACTTCTAACTTGTGGATGTCATCACGATTACAGTATTCTCGCTTAATCAGTTCCTTGAAGTCGTTCCATGGGGTGGCGTTTGCAGCTGCCAGCCCTAACATTTGAACCTGAGCGTTCCACCACGTGAGCGTTATGCCCTCGAGAGTACCAGTAGCATACTTCACCCTACGAGCCTCAGGGCATTCACACATTTTGAAGACCGACTCGAGCTTCTCGAACCAGTGGAGGAGGCCTACAGCTCCTTCAGTGCCGTTGAAAGTAGTAGGTCGGCAATCCATAAAGGTTTTGAAAGTACACACAGGAGGCTGAGCGTGTTGACCTGTCGTGTGTGTAAAATAAAATTAAGCACAAGTGTTGGTTTACGAGAGTAGGATCTAAAGATCCTAGAGTAAGTTGTGATGGCAGGTTATACCTCCTGCCTGGGCAGCTGCGAGTGCTGCAGTAACTTGTTCAGTGATCAAAGCCGCCAACTGGGCTTGAGTTAGGTTAACGCGTCCACTCATGATCTTCATATCAAAGGAAACATGAGTGAGAAAGGTTCGCGAATGTGCGATGACAAAAAAGAGTAAGCACACATGGGTTTTCAAACAATAGTTGTTACGTTCATCTAAGCATACCATAAGCAAAGTTCTATGTAACTAGCTAGTAGGCAATATAACATAAACCATATTACCTATAGTGTTGAGCCTTGCACGTGGAGTGAAGCATCGTTGTTGATCGTTGAGCACTGTACAGGTTATAGTCTGGTTTTAATAAAAACTTGTTCCCTTATTAAAACCAAGTTCACTATAACCAATGGCTCTGATACCAATCTGTCACACCCCCAAAATCCACATGCGGAGTATCACCGCTTGGAGGCGTGATTGACCAGGATCAAGCCACCAATCATATTGAACAAGCATGTAAGTAGTATATAAAAATCCAACACAATACAATTGGTGTCTAAACAAAACATAGTTTAAGTTGCAAGTGGAAGCATAATGTTTAAAACCAAGTCATAAGTTTAAACGTTTCAAATGTTTAGCATGGCACACAGCTGTCCAAGTCCCACAACGACTCTTCCCACTCCGATGCAAGCTCCATAGATACCTAACGACCTGCAAGGCATGTAACAACGAGTCAACAACAAAGTTGAGCGAGTTCACAGTTGATTGTTCAGTTATTGAGTTCGTTTCAGAAATCGTAAGTTCGTTTCATAACCATGTATTACCCAGTATCCTTGTTTACTAAACCTTTTCACGATATTTAGTGGGGGCTTCCCATGTTGTATGTTACTAGACTAGTCGTATCCATAAGTGTCCTTCCCAATCCGAGGACAGTAGTAAGTATGAGTGTACGTAGGTTTTACGTACGTGCCCTTCTCAATCCGAGGACAGTAGCAAGTATGAGTGTACGTAGGTTTTACGTACGTGCTGTCACACCCCGACCACGTAGAACATACAAAACGTGGCGGAAACATCGGGGAGTGTTGTAACAGAATTAATGTTTCACAACCATGGATATTAAAGTTTCGTTTTATTGATTAAAAGTGTTACAATGTCTTAACAAACAAGGAATTACAACATAATTAACTAGTCTTGCATCTTTTATTGTCACTAAAGCCCAAGTCTGCCTATGTGTATCTTGATCATCTTATGCAACAGCTCCTGAAAAACACATGTGAAAATAGGTACGTCAGCATAAAAATGCCTGTGAGATACATAGGTTTTGTGAAAATAAGATTCATGACTTATGTTTGAGAAAAATGTTTAGTCATGAACCTTGTTATTTGCTTTGTCTTTTAAATCATTTGAAAAACGATAAGATCAAATGATAAGTATAAATAAATGTAAGGTTAAATGAATAACCAAGTAAAATGTGTTTGTATAAGATAAGTTGTTTATAAATCAATGTCTTGTGAAAAGTATGTTATTTGTATGAAATGTTCTATGTCTCAAACTGAAATGAATCAAATAACGTTACGACATGTAATACCATACAAACACTTATATATAGGAAGTACCAGCGGCGTATCCACCATGCTTGTATCATATTACACACGCATCGTTACTTAATCACTTAATCAAACCAAACCAAACTATCAAAGTGTTCATGTCAAGATGTAAATCATGTCAAAATGTCTATGTCAAATATCCATGTCAAATGTCTATGTCAAATATCCATGTCAAATGTTTATAATTTAAAAGTAGTCAAGTAATGTATAACCAAAATGATATGTATGGTAAGTAAAATTAAGACTACTTAAACCATAAGTAAAAATGTACAAAACAAAGTATTGAAGTAAAACTTGGTTTAAATCAAAGTTATGTTTTGTAGAATAATGCATGCTTTACTGATACAAACACTTATGCAGTATGTTAAACGCAAACATTCAAGCCTTGAGACAGCCGGATAACTATGTAAAAGTGAGTTATCAAAAGAATATGTATTCGGATTCGGTCATTCCTTTCATCCTCTTTCCCTGGGATGTCCGGAACGGGATTTGTCAAGTCCTATGGTACCACTACCTACTACCGAGCGGCGTAGCAAATGTTAATGAATGTTATATAGACCCGTTAAACAAACCAAATGTCATACCAAAATGTAAGCATGAGATGAAGATAATGTACCTAGTATGCTAGAGTAAACATACAAGGTAGAGCTGTAAAACAATGTGTCCATATGTTACTGGAACATATGCAACAGAGATGCAATGTAAAATGATGTACTAAGTATGCTAAGTTAACATACAAAGCAGAAAAGTCATGTAAATCAATGTGCTTAGCATGTTATCAGTCAACATACATAGCAGAAAAGTAATGAAATCATGTACTATAATGTACTAACAAACATAGTCGGTATATGATGTGAAAACAGGAAAGCACGAAAGTAACAAGTAGGCACATGTGTTCCACCCCAAAACAGTTTGGAAAACAGTAAAAGAGGGGTCTATGTACTCACTTGAGATTGCTCAGAAGTCCTAGGATAACCACCAAGCAAAGCTAGAGATCACGGAATCAAACGGCACCTACTATAGGTAACTATGTTAAATAACCGGACCTAAATCGGAAGACTGGGTAGCATTAGGGTTTGTAAACCAAACGAGTGTGGAGACTCGTGTGATATGGTTTAACAAAGCCTACATACTAAATGAAACTTAACCTAACTGCTTACGACCCATTACGACCCGTTTAGGTAGCTTATGCTACTTTAACGCGTCGTTCGCGTGAAACGCGTTCGGACCGCCTAACTAGTCCTATGACAAGTGTTATATGCCTAAACATGTTACATAATCAGTTATGTGACAAAAGTTTAGGTTACATATGCTTAATTACCAATTATACATGAAAAGGGTATTCTGGTAATTTACCTAAGGCATATAAACTACCTATCATACAACTACTTAAACGATGTGACCATAGGGTATAACCTCGGAAGGTTATTCCCTACCTACTATGGTCACCTAATGTATTTGGTCTGATCCTAATGATCGACCAAATGGGTCGAGTTCGAAGGTATAGGCGATTTATCAGATCGCCTACCCTACGACCCTAGACAACGTGGTAATCAGTGGGCACAGTCCCAAGGGACTATGACCAACGTGATTACACTCACGTTGCGAAGTTCAAACGAACTTCGCATTGACCATTACTGGTCAACGCTGAAAGTCAAACAAAGTTTGACTTTCTGACTCGAAAAGCAATAAAATAAGGAAAAGAACGAAAGAATACTTACGAAGGGTCCCCGAATGCTAACCTCGATTCAAAAATCTCAGGTATGAAACAATAGTTTCAACTTAGAGTTTCTCAAATCAAAGTTCTTGTAAGTTTTGCAATGGAATGGGTTGGGTATTTATAGGAATACCCGAACCGTTAGGATCGTTTCATGGAAAACGTGCCATGATCCAAGGCGTACACTTGTCGGAAACTCATGGTGGCTAAAAATGGTTCTTATCAGCTGACTAAGCAAGTGTGGGTATGTGGTTGAGGATCAAACAGCTGGATTCTGCTGTTAAAAACACTGAATCTGGTCTGCAGACTGCTTTACGGACCTCAAAGCTGACAATGTTGAGGTCCGTAAGGTAACAACTTTGGCAGATTTACAGTTTTGGTCCCTGCAGCCTCAAAACTTGGTTTTCAATGCATTTTTGACACATTTAAGGCCCGTTAACCCCATTTCAAAGCTCTAAAATGAAGTTAAAGTATAGGGAACTTAAAATGTGTTCGAAAATATCTCGGATGTCGGTTCGTTTGGTCGTACGAACGCGATGTTCGCTTAATTACGACGGAATGCGCACAAGCGCGAAAAACGATCCAAATGACGCGACGAATGGATTTTTGGCAAGCCAAACACTAAAGCATAATATAGTCATGCTTACATAAATTTTTGGATGTCCGGATGTATTCAGAACGTAAGTTATGCGTAAAAATGCAAACTTGTGCACTTTTTGACGCTTTTAGTCCCTGAATGACACAAAAGTTTATTTTAGCATACCGAACACCTCAAAGCCTATTTCTAAGCTATGTAAAGGATATTTATGGTATGTTTAACTTATGGTTACGTTCCGGAATGTCTGTTACAGTTCAAATTGGCATACTTTCGCAGTTTGTCAACTTTAGTCCCTGTAAGCGATTAAACTTTGATTTCACCACACCAAACCTTCCAAAACTTATGTCTAAGTTATGTCAAGGTTATTTAAGGTATGTTAAGCCTATTTCACTATTCCGGAGTGTTTGTTGGATTAAACTGGTTATATTTACGCATCGGTGCGCGTATAACCTTCCAGAAAGCGATTTAGGGTTTGAAATTGAACAAGAGTTGATATGTGTAAACGATACACATATTTTTACAAATCCCAAGTATGAAATATAATATTTCATTGGTTTGGTTTTTGTTTGATGGCCGTGAAGGCACAGGTGTTACACGTGCCCTTCTCAATCCGAGGACAGTAGCAAGTATGAGTGTACGTAGGTTTTACGTACGTGCCCTTCTCAATCCGAGGACAGTAGCAAGTATGAGTGTACATAGGTTTTACGTACGTGCCCTTCTCAAATCCGAGGACAGTAGTAGGTAGTCTAGTAGTGTTGATAATATAAATAGTTATTCAATCCCATTCCCAACCCACCGGGAATCCCATGCCTTAGGAGTGTGAACTCACCTTGGTTTGCTCGGTATGCTAAACTATGTGCTCACAAGTAATCATTCAAGTCCTATAGTATGCACGTATATTAAATCAGTTCGAGTTCGTAAAGTTTCACATGTAATCAATACCACAGGGTGTGTTTAGCAGTTAACCTCATGCATCACACAACAGTTCATCACATTCATACAATTCATGCTTCACATACGTGTCTTTTGGAGTTTAATCTAATATAATATAATTATCCAATAACACACTTAACAGTGTTAGCAAGCTAAACTGGATTAACATATATAACAGAGTTACATATTTAACAGAGTTAACATCTAACAGAACTAATAAACTAACAGAGTTTGTTGAACTAACAGAGTTAACAACCATTAGAGTTACATAATTTAACACAGTTAATAAAGTTAACAGAGTTAATCAACTTAACTTAACAGAGTTAATAAACTATCAGACTAATGTGTTAGACACTGGATGAAAACCTTATATGGCGAAAACCCTTCGGGCGAAATCCCCTGGGACGAAATCACTATGGACGAAAACCCCTAGGTGACGAAATCCCAAGGGTTTTCGTCAGATTAAATGTATGGCGAAAACACATAGTGTTTTCGTCTGGTTCCCTGTGTTTACGTCCATGCTGAACAT
Source organism: Helianthus tuberosus (assembly GCA_030545235.1). Classification (NCBI taxonomy): domain Eukaryota; kingdom Viridiplantae; phylum Streptophyta; class Magnoliopsida; order Asterales; family Asteraceae; genus Helianthus; species Helianthus tuberosus. The sequence goes on from JARYGA010031704.1 coordinate 6,324, forward strand.
GTTCATCACCGACAGTTACCCACCCAGAAGCCCTAACGATTCGTTTAACAGTTACATGATCATATTATCCATTCTATCACACAATCAATATCATTTGGACATAATCATGGCAACACTATCAACTATCATTCCCAACAGACCATATACAATCACTTTAATCACAAAGATTAACCAGAACCATTCAGAATCACAACAATTTAACCACTTGTTCATCAATCATTATCCAATCATATGAATATAAACACTCACAATAATAGTTAATACATGGTACGAAGTAATTAATCCATAATGATTCCAATCAAATAATTATCAATAATAAATCACTAACCTAAACAGGAGAAACAAAAGCAATGAACTAGTCGATGTTGGAGGCTTCGAGAGTTTCAAGGCTGCCGTCGCACACAAGGTTAGGGAGAGACTCTAGGGTTTTCTATACGTGCTCTAACGTAACCGATTTCATAAGTTATACCGAAAACACAACTGGGCCTGCCGAACACCCTTGGGCCAAGGCCCATTCCTGGCGAAATCGATGAAGTCGACGAAAACATAGGGTTTTCGTTGAGTGATGGCGAAAACAGGTTTTTTCGTTAAACATGTGTTTTCGTTGGGTGGGTGGGTGTTTTTCGGCCAAGGCTCCATCTTGTTTTTATTAATTATACAAAGCATAACACTAATACAAAACATATATCATATACACACTTACAATACACATCAAGAATATATAAACAACGCTTTGTGAACAAATATTAAGTCGAGTAGAGACCTTGAAAACTCGGGTTGTCACAAGAGGAGTTAAGGCGGTGTAGTGCGTGTGTCAGATGGTCAGCCGATCGGATTGCCATCTGATCAGATGGTCATCCGGACGGATGATCGTTCGACTGAATGGTCATTCGATCAGGCGACTGGTGCGAGTTAGTTTTCGATTTTTGTTCCATGCATTAAGCGTTGCGTTGCGTTTAAGAGATTTGCGGGGGCGAGCGTTGCGATAACATTAAACAAAAAGTTACACAAATAACATAACACATAAAATGCGTAAAAGTAAGTTCGCGTTTCGAGTTGCGATGAGAGTGTGATGCGATAGAGTTGTGATTGCGCTTGCGAGTAACATCACAAAACATATATAAGGCACACACAAGTAAAGCACATAATAACACACACATAGAACAATACCAGTAACTGCGTTTTGAGTTTGTGTTGCATTGTGATAGCGTGAAGTAACAATGCAATAAAGTGCGTTTACAGAGTATGTGTTTGTAAATAGCGTTTAACATGTGATAACTGCGTTGTTTAAAATAGTCAATTAAGCAAGAAATAAGCAATAATTAAGAACTGACAGATACAAGTAATGTCATGTCTTGACCTTGACCTTGACATTGACTTTGACTTGTACTTTGACTTTGAATTTCCGAGTAGTCGGGTTGTTACAGCCTCCCCTACTTTAGAGAATTTCGTTCCGAAATCAAGGCGCAGGCGTAACGAATAGATGTGGATATTTAGCTTTCATATCATTTTCGAGTTCCCAAGTGAACTCGGCGCCATGTTTGCCTTCCCAGCGAACCTTCACTATAGGAATGCGTGAGCGTCGAAGTTTCTTGGTCTCTCGGTCCATGATTTCTACTGGCTTTTCCACGAAGTGTAATGTTTCATCCACTTGCAAGTCCTCGAGAGGGACATGCAATTTCTCTTCGTCTAGACACTTTTTGATGTTCGAAACGTGGAAAGACGGGTGTACGTTGCTGAGTTCCTCCGGTAATTCGAGTCAGTAGGCCACCTTGCCAATTCTTTCCAGAATTTTAAAGGGTCCAACGTATCGAGGCGCTAGCTTTCCTTTCTTGCCGAATCGGATCACCCCCTTCCAAGCTGAAACCTTTAGGAGTACGTGATCACCAACTTTGAACTCAAGGGGCTTGCGGCGTTTATCTGCGTAACTCTTTTGACGACTCCGAGCTTTCAAGAGATTGTCTCGTATCTGGAGGATCTTGTCAGTCGTTTCTTGTAATAACTCAGGACCGGTAATTAGCGCGTCTCCGATCTCGTGCCATACTATAGGCAATCGACATTTCCTTCCATATAATGCCTCAAATGGTGCCATTTGAATGCTAGAGTGATAACTGTTGTTGTACGAGAATTCGACTAAAGGTAAATACAAATCCCAATTACCACCAAAATCTATAACTCATGAACTAAGCATGTCTTCAAGGGTGCGAATCGTGCGTTCAGTCTGACCGTCGGTCTGGGGATGGAAAGCGATACTGAGATTTAGAGTAGTACCGAGAGCGGATTGAAAAGTTTCCCAAAGGCACGAGGTGAATCGACCATCACGGTCAGAGATGATGTCACGAGGAGTCCCATGTCGACAAATGACTTCGTCGGTATAGATTCGTGCTAATCGTTTAACCTTATCGTCTTCTCGTATCGGTAGAAAGTGGGCGGATTTAGTAAGACGATCAATGATAACCCAAATGCTATCGTGACCTGATGGCGTGCATGGAAGTTTCGTGATAAAGTCTATAGCTATACTCTCCCATTTCCACATCGGGATATTGGGTTGTACGAGTAAGCCAGAGGGTCGTTGATGTTTAGCCTTGACTTTCGAACAAGTCAGACATTTCGAAACGTAGAGAGCGATATCCTTCTTCATTCCAGGCCACCAATACCTGGCACGTAAGTCCTAGTACATCTTGTCGGCACCGGGATGAATGGAGTATCGGGTTTTGTGGGCTTCAGTCAGCAATAACCCACGCAAGTTATTGCGATTGGGTATCCAAATGTGATCGAGATAGTGAAAGATACCATTAGGTTTATTCACTAGTTGGTTTTGGGTTCCAAGAATTCGTTCTTCCTTCAAAGTGTGTTCGGTAAAACATGCGTGTTGAGCGTCGCGAATGAGAGCTTCGAGGTCGTGTTAGGCTTGAACGTCACAAACACTATGTAAATAGCTTCATCGACTAAGAGAATCGGCAACGACATTTGCTTTGCCTGGGTGGTAACGTATCTCATAGTCATAGTCGTTGAGAAGATCAACCCATCTGCGTTGGCGCATATTTAGCTCTTTCTGGTTCAAGATGTGTTGTAGGCTCTTATGGTCGGTGAAGATCGTACACTTGGTACCGTAAAGGTAGTGTCGCCAAATCTTTAACGCAAAAACAACAGCACCGAGTTCGAGATCGTAGGTTGTGTAGTTTTTCTCATGAACTTTAAGCTAACGAGATGCGTACGCGATAACCTTTTCCCATTGCATAAGAACACAACCAAGACCGAGGTTAGAGGCATCATAATAGACTATGAATTCGTCGTTTCCATCGGGTAGCGCGAGTACGGGAGCGTTGCAAAGCATACGCTTAAGGGTCTGAAAGGCTTCCTCTTGTTCGGTTCCCCAAACAAAAGTCTTATCTCTATGCGTGAGAAAGGTGAGAGGAATGGCGATTTTGAGAAATCAACAATAAATCGACGGTAGTAACCCGCCAATCCGAGAAAGGAACGAACTTCGGACGGGTTTTCGATGTAATCCAACTCTTAACTGCTTCAATCTTTACAGGATCGACGTGAATACCTTGACTGTTGACGATGTGACTGAGGAATTGAACCTCCTCAAGCCAAAATTCACACTTGGAGAACTTGGCGTTGGGGCAATTCCTTTGGAGGAGTTCGAGAACTAAACATAGATGTTGCGCATGTTCAGCTTTCAACTTCGACTAGATAAGGATATCATCGATAAACACGATGACAAAGCGGTCGAGAAAGGGTTTACACAAGTGATTCATCAAATCCATGAAAACCGCGGGTGTGTTGGTAAGTCCAAAGGGAATAACAACGAATTCATAATGGCCGTAGTGAGTGCGAAAAACGGTTTTAGGGATATATTCCTCCTGAATTCGTAACTGATGATAACCAGAGCGTAGATCGATCTTAGAGAAACATGTAGCGCCTTGTAATTGATCAAATAAATCGTCGATTCGAGGTAAGGGATAGCGATTCTTGATAGTAAGCTTATTGAGTTCCCTATAATTGATGCACATTCGGAACGATCCATCCTTCTTTTTCACGAAAAGGACAGGTGCGCCCCATGGCGACGTGCTAGGGCGTATGAAGCCTTTATCAAGCAATTCCTGGAGTTGGCTAGAGAGTTCGCGCATTTCTGACGGTGCGAGATGATAAGGGGTTTTAGCGACCGGGTTAGCTCCAGGAATGAGGTCGATATGAAAATCAATATCATGAGACGGCGGTAGACCAGGTAAATCGTCAGAAAAGACATTAGGAAAATCATGAACCACGAGTACCTTTTCCATCGCTTTCTTTTCCTTCTCCGCTACTACGATGTTTGCCAAAAAAGCCTTGTATTCCTTGTGGAGGTACTTGCTTTCTTGGATGCACGACATGAGTTTCGGTTCCTTCGAAGATACTTCGCCATAGACACAGAGTTGATCACCATTTGAAAGAGAGAAACGAATCATCTTTTCGAAACAAACGACTTTAGCATGATTTTCGTGAAGAAAATCCATGCCTACTATGATATCGAAACTACCAAGTTGCATCGGAATGAGATCGATCGGGAAAACGTGATTGTTGAGTTCAAGAGTACAATCACGAAGAACAGAGTTGACGGTGAGGGTTCTTCCAGTGGCAATTTTTACGTCGAACGTCGTTGGGAGGTTAGCGTATTTACGGTTTAGGAGCTTTTCGAATTCAAACGACACAAAACAGTTATCGACTCCGGTATTAAATAAACATGAAGCATAAATTCCGTTAACGAGAAACGTACCAATGACAACATTGTTGTCAGTTTGAGCCTGGCGAACATTGATGTTGAAGGCTCGTCCGCGGGCTGCTTGTTGTTGTCGCTGTTGCTCCTGCTGCTGCTGTTGTTGTTGCAACTGCTGCGGTGGTTGCTGCGGCTCTTGTTTCACCACACGGTTCGGTCAGACATTTGCAAAATGATTCGGGTCACCACAAGCATAGCAAGCTCATGCGTGAGCAGGAGCTGGTTGGTTACCCTGAGGAGCGGGGAATGGAGCTGGCGGTGTAGGAGGAGCTTGAGCTTAAGCTTGCTGACGTGGGCCAGTGCGACAGTTCGCTGTGAAGTGTCCATAGATGGTGCAGTTGACACAGAAATGGCAAGCTATCCCAACTGGGTGATGATAGGTGCAAGTAGGGCACAGAGGATGAGGACTAGTGTACGCACGCTTAGCAGGTGGTGCATTGGTCACATGTGCGGTAACTTGACGATTCTGATTTTGGTTGGGTTGGACGGGTACAACGTTGAGAGGAGCGGCAGTTGCAGCACAGTTCTTGTTATTGTTGCCCTTGCACTTGCGATTCTGGCATGAAGACTTCAAGACTTGAGGTGCTGCGGTTTTGGTAGCGGGAGCGGGAGTAGCGGCTGCTTGATGGAGATTCTTGGTTGAGGTCTTGAAATAACCAGCCAAAACTCACTTATCATTGATCTCAATGGCAAGTTGGAAGGTTTCCTCAATGGTAGCAGGTTTAGCTGCTTGCACAAAATCGGCAACACAATCGGGTAGAGTGCGAATGTATTTCTTGATTGTGATGTCCGGAGTTGACACCTGACCAGGACAGATGATGCTGAGCTGTTTAAAGCGAGCAGTGTGACCAGCATTATCACCTCTTTCTTGCTTGATACCCCAAAACTCGTTTTCTAGCTTTTGGAGTTCATGTGGGGGACACAATTCTTATATCATGACTTCCTTCAGTTCCTCCCAGGAGAGTCCATAGGCTGCATCGTTTCCACGCATGTTCCGCTCCGCAGTCTACCAATCCAGAGCCCTGGACTGAAAAAATCCAGTTGCGTTAACAGTGCAGAGGTTGTCTGGGCATCCGCTTTGACGGAGAGTGACTTCAATCGAGTCAAACCACTAAAACATGGCGCTGGGCCCATCTTCACCAGTGAAATCTTTAGGTCCACAGGCCTTGAATTGCTTAAAGCTGAAAGGCGATTTAGGCGTGTCACTCTTAGATTCAACGGACGACTTGCTGCTGACCTCGTTGATCTCACTGATGATCTGAGGTATGACTTTCGCCATTTCCTTGGCGATGAGAGAAGCGATGCGCTTGTCATCTCTGCTTCTCTGAGCATTTCGACGAGTGTGAGAACCAAGGGAAGACATTGTCTGCAGCAGACATCGCCGTATGGTTTAAACGAAATTCGATTGTACCGCCATACAATGTTTAACAAACATACTTATTATTATTACTAGATAAAGCATAGGAATACGTCTAATACATAGGCACTTACTCTTGTATACACATAATCCACATAAGCAAGTAATACGTCTAAACATACTTATTATTTTACAAACAACTTTTCACAAACTACTCTTGGTATTACGATCTTGGACATATAACATTTTATACAAATAACATACTTTTCACAATACATTGTTTTACAAACAACTTAATTTATACAAACTCATTTCACATGGTTATCCACTTAACCATGTGTTATTCTTTTATACATATATATCATTTGGTTTATTTATCACTTTTCAAATGATTTACAAGACAAAGCACATTACAAGGTTCATGACTAAACATTTTCTTAAACATAAGTCATGAATTCTATTTTCATAAAACCTATGTATCTCACAGGCATTTTTATGCTGACGTACTTATTTTCACATGTGTTTCAGGATATGATGCATAGGATTTATCAAGATACACTTTGGCGGACTTGGGCCTTAGCGACAATAAAAGATGCAAGACTAGTTATTTATGTTATGTTTCTTTGATTGTCAAGACATTGTAACTACTTTAATCAATAAAACAATATTTCAATTTCCATGTGTTATGAAACAATGATTCTGTTACAACACTCCCCGACATTTTCCGCCACGTTTTGTTGTTCTACGTGGTCGGGGTGTGACAGAAAAGTTGGTATCAGAGCTCATGGTTATAGGGAATTAGGTTATTAGTAATACTTTGACCTAGTCTATAACCTTCCTAGGACCCTAACGCGAGTTTACTTGCGTTTAGTCATAAAACAATACTGTCACCTATCCTTAGGCGACAACCACAACAAGAACATAAATTTCAAAACCGCTTTGAAAACTAATCATCTGTTCTAGGATGATTGATTACTAGGTTTTGAACCCTCTATTGTAAGGTTTTGAACCCTCTAAGTTTTCAAATCTCGTCAAAGTTTGGGTCGTATAATGTGAACACGTGCAAACTGGAAGAGTGAATGCCTGTACCCTGAGTTTTCTGTCGAAGGCTAGAGTGTTCGTACAAATCCGCAGTATCGGACCAGTCACTCTTACCTGGGAACTCTTGGGGTGAGTGTTCACTTATAGGCGAGCATGTCTTCAGTGATACATTAATATGATCCGCTTACTTTGATTTGTCACCGTCTCATTTGTTTGCCTTAGGTAACAAACAAATGATCGCAAATTCTTATGCATTGCCATTCTGTTTTGTTTAGCCGATGATGTTTCACTTGTTTCTTCCTATGTTTTTCATCTTTTTCTAGAATGTCTCTTCATCACGATGACGCCCAGATATCCGAGCAGACTGCCAAATTCGCTCAGCGAATAGGCGAAGTAGTCCTGAAGACTGTTGAATTAGCTACTGCCATGTATCGTCTCCAGGATGAAGCCACTCAACAGTCACCAAGACAGGCAGGACCTAGTCAGGTGACAGCACCACCAGCCAAGAAACCAATCGAGGAATCAAAGACCATGGATGAACGATCCCCTAAGAAGTTAAAGAATCGAAAGGCTTCTCAGAACTTCGCCATGGTCGCTCACAATGGTAAAGCCGTCCCCAACCAACCAGCTCACCCCCCTACTAGGAAGCCATACAACGGAACTGCACCCTTGTGCAACCAATGTAGCCTTCATCATCACCCTAGTGTGAAGTGCCGCAAATGCCAAATTTGTGGACTTAAAGGTCATACAGCAAGAGTTTGCCGAGCTGCAGTTGCTCCAAAGCAAGCTGGCGACTCTGCTCAAGCTCGTTTCTCACCAGGGTCTTTCTACAACTGTGGCGAGATAGGCCATTTCCTAAGGGATTGCCCAAAGCTTGCTAATGCAAATCCAACCCACGGATGAGCAGTTGGCTGACTAGAAGATGTTGCTGTCTTATGCTTTTGTTCTTTTGTTTTCTTGTAATGTGAAACAATCTGTTTTGTTTATAAATAAATCGTTGATCACAAATTCTGATATACAAGTGTAATTACATGTGTGTATGGCAATTCCCTATGATACCTACATTAAGGAACTATGTTCCTTACAAACTACTCTTGTGAATATTTCCCATTCTTGTGTTTACTCATGATTTCCATAGAAAATTCTAAGTACTCGTTTCATTCTAAGATACGAAGTACAGGAAAATAAAGTGACATTATGAGTAATCATGCTTCTGCACATCTGTGCCTTTGAATCCTTGGTTAGATAACTAAGGGTATTTTCAAATCTCATACCCATTACGTTTTGATTTCTCAACATACACAGTACAAGTATTTCAAAAACAATCTTCATGATCTCAAAACATTTCATATAGTTTGAAAACATTTTTTTTCAAATGCATTGTCTATGTTATTTCAAAAACATTGGTTATGTTTTCAAAAACAACCTTCATAATTTCAAAATGTTTCATATAGTCTGAAAACAATATTAACACAGTACATTTTCTTATCAAGTGCATGATTTCGAAAAGCATCATTCATGTCTTTCAAAAAAAAACCTTATACATAATTTCAAAATTCATCTCGCATGATTTTAAAACATTTTTGTAAATATATCTACCTAATACACCTACTTTATGATTTCAAAAGTATTATATATAAGGTTTCAAAAACGTTAAACACATTTTTCTTAAAAGAACCCCATGCATAGTTTTCAAAAATATTTTCCTCATACATTGACTTAACCTTCAAATTCTGCTTCATATGTCGCCTTGACATATCTAGCATCTCAACTTCATAAGCATTTTTTTTACTAAACATCTTCAACTTCTAAAATCCATATGGGATCTTTTTATCATCACAATTAGACCCTTGTGGATGATTATCATTCTAATCAGAATCCTTAATTGGATTCCTTTTGTACCTAAATTCGAACATTTCGGTTCTTTATAATCGAAATCGAATTTTTCTTTTAAAAATCTTTCTATCTTTATAGTTAGATTCTTGATAATGTTTAAAGTACCAAATGAAATCCAAGGAATGGATTCCTAGTGTGCTTTAAATACATGTGCTCTGTTAGCAGAACAAACTTCTAGTTAAACAATTTTGTGGTTATGTGACTATGTGTTTATTCATCTTATGTTTTCTTTTATGCATTTTGTGTTTTGTATACTCTGGATATTCGTTATCCAAATCCTCGTAGAATTTTTCATATCTTCATATGAGGGATTCGTAGTAGGATATTCAAAAAGGTACTACCTTAAATCCTTAATGGGCATCTATGTAATAGTTAAGACCCTTGGATTATATAGTACCACTCCATGATTCATAAGAGACCCTTTTAGTGATCTAGTCAAAAAGATTGATTCACAATTTGGTTAAAGAACGACATCTAGTGATGTAGCTGAACAGACTCCTTGATAGTCTATTTAGATCATATATTGATTTAATTAAAAGGACTCTATGGCGGTCTAGTCACACTCATCACATGATTGTTCATTTGGTTTTACCCTACACATTATAAAATAGACTGTGTGAACTGTGCAAGGAATTGTCTAGTTATAGACGCGTACATAATTATGAAATTTAGTGCACAAAAACCCAGTAAGATTTATTATGTGTAAGAACCGATAGTGACAACAATAACAAAATGAGAACGATGTAATGGAGGTACGGTGGACGCACCAATGACACTTCATATACTTGTATATAAGTATCCCTCTTACATTGCAAGCATGATGTTATTAAAGTTATTAGAAGTTCAAAAACTCTAACCAGTGTTGTTCGATCTTTTCAACTTCATGTTTTCAAGCTCTCACAAGTTTCCTCTAATTAAATTTCGGGACGAAATTTCCTAAAGTAGGGGAGACTGTGACACCTGGGTCACTGCGACCATCAAACAAATACCAAACCAATGAAATATTGTATTTCATACTTGGGATTTGTAATAAATATGTGTATCATTTGCACATATCAATTTTTGTTCAATTCCAAACTCTAAATGCTTTCTGGAAGGTTATACGCGCACCGATGCATAAATATAACCAGTTTAATGCAACAAACACTATGGAATAGTGACATAAGCTTAACATACCTTAAATAACCTTTACATAACTTAGAAATAAGTTTTAAAGGCTTTGGTATGGCAAAAACAAGTTAAATCGCTTACAGGGACTAAAGTTGACAAACTGCGAAAGTATGCCAATTTGAACTGTAACAGACATTCTGGAACATGACCATAAGTTAAACACACCTTAAATATCCTTTATATAGCTTAGAAATAGGCTTTGAGGGGTTAGGTGTGCTAAAATAAACTTTTGGCTCATTTAGGGACTAAAAGTGTCAAAAAGTGCATAAGTTTGCACTTTCGCGCATAACTTACGTTCTGAATACATCCGGACATCCAAAAATTTATGTAAGCACTAAAATATTTTATTTTAGTGTTTGGCTTGAGAAAAATCCATTCGTCACGCCATTTGGATCGTTTTTCGCGCTTATGCGCATTCCGTCGTAATTAAGCGAACATCGCGATCGAACGGCCAAACGAACCGACACCCGAGATAATTTTGAACACATTTTAAGTTCCCTATACTTTAACTTCATTTTAGAGCTTTGAAATGGGGTTAACGGACCTTGAACGTGTCGAAAATGAGCTTATTACACAACAGGGACCAAATCTGCCATTCTGCCAAAATAGGTCCTTGCGCACCTCAACACTATGAGTGTTACGGTGCGCAAGCAGTCCCCAGAACAGCAGAAACTTGCAGAAACTTTGAATCTGGTCCATTCCACCTTGCACATGGTTTTGGGGCAATACCTTGGGCTCTAATGGTTTCCAAAAACCAGGGTTTTGAGGTGGAGGGTTGAGATTGAAGCACGGTTAACGAGGAACGATCTTAACGGCTCTACGAATCCTATAAATACCCCTTGCCTTCATTTACCAAAACCCACAAGAATCTTGATTTGAGAAGCTCTAAGTTGAAACCTTTGTTTCATACCTGAGCTACTTGGATCGAGATTAGCATTCGGGGACCCTTTGTAAGTGTTCCTTCGTTCTTTTATTTCTTTTCGAGTCCGAAAGTCAAACTTTGTTTGACTTTCTGCATTGACCAGTTTATGGTCAATGCGAAGTTCGTTTGAACTTCATAACGTGAGCGTAATCACGATGGTCATAGTCCCTAGTGACTATACCTACTGATTACCACGTTATCTAGACTCAGTGACGAGTCGTAGTTTGGGTCAAAATACGCCTTTACGCGTATTTTGTAACCAAACTACTCTAGGATATCAAAACCGTTTGTTTTGATATCAAAACCTATTTTCTAAACATGTTCTAGCATGTTTAGCTCGTCGCTTTTTAGTTTAGTGCTTATATAGGGTCGTAAGGTAAGCGATCTAAACAATCGCTTATACCTTCGAACCCGACCCATTTTGGTCGATCATTAGGATCCGACCAAATACTTTAGGACCATAGCATATAGGGAATAACCTTCCGAGGTTATACCCTATGGTCACATCGTTTGAGTAGTTGTATGATAGGTAGTTTATATGCCTTAGGTAAATTACCAGAATACCCTTTTAATGTATAATTGGTAATTAAGCATATGTAACCTAAACTTTTGTCACTTAACTGATTATGTAACATAATTAAACATTTTAGGCATATAATACTTGTCATAGGACTAGTTAGGCGAACGCGTTTCACGCGAACGACGCGTTAAAGTAGCATAAGCTACCTAAACGGGTCGTAATGGGTCGTAAGCACTTAGGTTAGGTTTCATTTAGTATGTAGGCTTTGTTAAACCATACTACATGAGTTCCCATACTCATTTGGTTTACGAGCCCTCATTCTATCCGATCTTCCGATTTAGGTCCGGTTTATTAACATAGTTACCTATATTAGGTGTCGTTTGATATCCGTGATCTTTAGCATTGTTTGGTTGTTACTCAAGGACTACTAAGCAATCTCAAGTGAGTACATAGAACCCCCTCTTTTAAATGTTTTAAAGGTGTTTATGTGAGTACATAGACCCCTCTTTTACTGTTTTCAAACTGTTTTGGGGTGAAACACATGTGCCTACTTGTTACTTTCATGCTTTCATGTTTTCACATCATATACATGCTATGTTCAATAGTACACTTATAGTACATTGTTTTACATTACATTTCATGCTATGTATGCCCATATTGTTGCATACTTAGTACAGTTGTTTCACGTCACATGCTATGTATGTCTATTGTTGCATACTTAGTACAGTTGTTTCACGTCACATGCTATGTATATCTATTGTTGCATACTTAGTACAGTTGTTTCACGTCACATGCTATGTATGTCTATTGTTGCATACTTAGTACAGTTGTTTCACGTCACATGCTATGTATGTCTATTGTTGCATACTTAGTACAGTTCACATGCTATGTATGTCCATTTGTTGCATACTTAGTACAGTTGTTTTCATCACATGCTTACATTTTGGTATGACATTTGGTTTATTTTGATGGATCAATATACATTCATTAACACCGATCACGCCGTTCGTTAGTAGGTAGTGGTACCATAGGAATTGACAACTCCAGTTCCTGAAATCCTAGGTTTGTTTGGATTGGAAGGAATGACCGAATTCGATACACATAACTTAGATAAACCTTTAATTTGTTTAAGAGTTTATCGCCACAGTCTCAAGGCTTGGATGTATGCATCCTCACAATACCGCATAGATGTTTATATCAGTATAGCATGCATTTGTTCCACAAAACATAGCTTTGATTTAAACCATGTTTTACTTCAATACTTTGTTTTTGTGCATATGGTTTAGTTGATATATCTCACTAGCCATACATATCATTTTGGTTACACATTACATGATTTACATTTGACACATAAACATTACTGACATTGGTTATACATTACATGACTTACATCTTGACATAAACATTTTGACATATTATTCAATACGTTTGGCAATTGGTTTAAACATAGACATCTTACATTGTTGGTTTGGTTTGAGTAAGTGATTTAAGTAACGAGGCGTGTGTAATATGATACAAGCATGGTGGATACGCCGCTGGCACTTCCTATATATAAGTGATTGTATGGTATTACATATCGTAGCGTTATTTGAATCATTTAAATTTGGACATATAACATTTTATACAAATAACATACTTTTCACAATACATTGTTTTACAAACAACTTAATTTATACAAACTCATTTCACATGGTTATCCACTTAACCATGTGTTATTCTTTTATACATATATATCATTTGGTTTATTTATCACTTTTCAAATGATTTACAAGACAAAGCACATTACAAGGTTCATGACTAAACATTTTCTTAAACATAAGTCATGAATTCTATTTTCACAAAACCTATGTATCTCACAGGCATTTTTATGCTGACGTACCTATTTTCACATGTGTTTCAGGATATGATGCATAGGATTTATCAAGATACACTTAGGCGGACTTGGGCCTTAGCGACAATAAAAGATGCAAGACTAGTTATTTATGTTATGTTTCTTTGATTGTCAAGACATTGTAACTACTTTAATCAATAAAACAATATTTCAATTTCCATGTGTTATGAAACAATGATTCTGTTACAACACTCCCCTACATTTTCCGCCACGTTTTGTTGTTCTACGTGGTTGGGGTGTGACAGGTAGGTTATAGGCTCATGCAGGCATGTTGTCTTTGTCGTACGTAGACATTGACGGTTATACAATTTTTACAAACATGAGGTTTTCAAATGACATGCCAAAGAAAATGGTTTTATTACATTCTCACAACATTACTTAAACCGGTTATCAAAAAGATTTGTTTTAAATCTTTTTCAAAATAAACTATGAACTCGCTCAACTTTATGTTGATTTTTCGCATGTTCTTTGTCACACCCCCAAAATCCACACGCGGAGTACCACCGCTTGGAGGCGTGACTGACCAGGATCAAGCCACCAATCATATTGAACATATAAGTAATAAGTAAAAGTAATCCTTCACAATACAATTGGTGCTAAGACAAAAGTATAGCATAGGTAGCGGAAGCATAGTTATGAACATCCAACACAAGTGTTTAGTTTAAAGAGTCATAAAGTTTTCATCAAAACATCCACAATCCGTGCCCACAACGACCGCGCCTCCCGTGCAAGCTCCAAGAGTACCTATGGTCCTGCAAGGCATGTAACAGAGAGTCAACAACTAGTTGAGCGAGTTCACAGTTGATGGATCAGTAATAGTGTTCGTATCGTAAATCGTAAGTTTGTTTAGTGATCACGTATCGTATGTAATGTTATCGCGGCCCTCTAGGCATGTTTGCGAAGTTTAGTGGGGGTTTCCCATGTTTTCTAGACTAGTTATATTTGTATCGCGGCCCTCCAGGCATGTTTGCGAAGTTTAGTAATTGTATCGCGGCCAACCCAGGCATGTGTGCGAAGATTAGTATTTGTATCGCGGCCATCCCAGGCATGTGTGCGAAGAGTAGTGGGGGGGGGGGGGCTTCCCATGTATTACTAGTCTAGCTGTATCTATAGGTGTCCTTCCCAACCCGAGGACAGTGGTGCGTATTCTAGTAGCGAAGTAAGTACATGAAATCATTCAATCCCATTCCCAACCCCAGGAATCCCATGCCTTGGTAAGAGTGTGAACTCACCTTGTTTTGCTCGGTATACTAAGTATGTGCTCAAAGTAAGTCAATCACGTCCTAAAGTACGCACGTATACATAATCAGTTTGTATTTACGAAGTTAGCTCGCAAATAAAATCATAGTGGACAACGCATCAAAAATCACCAAGTAGCACATTGCACGTATACATAATCAGGCGTTGCATCTAACAGCAGTTAGTTAACTCAGTTAAGCTTAACAGAATCAAATTTCCAAACAGTTTACCCAGTCGGCGAAACACCCCTGTTTCGCCGTGAAACCCTTTGACGAAACACTTCTGTTTCGTCGATTACTCTTGGCGAAACACTCTGTTTCGTCGTTAACCCTTGGCGAAACACATGTGTTTCGTCGGATCTGTAACATCAATAAATAAACAATGTCACAAAAATCTAAATGCCCTAGTGGCCGACATCTAGCAACCACCGCCCAACCTCATTGGACCAAAAATTGCATAACCAAAGTTCTACATTGGACCTTTAATATGAATTATCAAAACACTACCAAACATCATCATTTAAAATCGGCATTTCACAATTCCCCACCCGTTGTCCACCGATTTTTCCCACCATCTCGATTTCAATGATCAACCCATGTTACTTTCCATTAATCTTATCAATTCCAGCCGACATATCCATGTAGTGTTCTTTATCTTACAACTAGACAACATATATGCAAACAATTAACAAGTGAATCTTGACTAACATATTCTGACAACACACACATGTAAATAAGAATATAATGGCTGACAACATTATGCAAGTCATGTGCTCATCATCACCAAAATCGTTATTCAATATTTGCACATAATAGAACTATATCCTACATTCAGATTCGCCCCTTTCAAAATCACAAGTATTCACATAACAATCAAGTGAGCAACTTAAGAAATCACATCTGATTATTACGCACTAACCGAGATATTCGGAATGATAGTTTGATCGCTATCGAGAGGGCTTGGGGAAACACACACAGCTGCCGTCACACTTGGGAGAGTTTTAGGGTTTCAGATTGTTAAAATGTGTGAGACTGAACTCGTTTCCCCTAAATATACACGAAACAGTGTTCTGGGCCCTTAATGGGCTTCACGTAATAATGGGCCGGCGAAACAGCCTGTTTCGTCGAGAGGCAAATGACGAAACACTTCAGTTTCGTCGAGTTGGGTCATGGCGAATCACTTGATTCGTCGGGTCATTTCAGCTGTTAAACAGTTCAAGTGTTTTTCTAAAACACCAAGTCTCATGTTTTAATATTAATCACATACATGCAAAATTCACAATACCATACGTTTCATGTTATAATCTAAATCACATAAACATGTAACAATCATAGTGCCTTTCATTATAACATAACGTGTATAGTTACAAGTCAAACAACAAAACAATCAAAGTCAACGTGCATTTAATGCGAAAGTGAAAGTCGGAAACTCGAGTTGTCACATTATCCCCAACTTGAAAGAAATTTCGTCCCGAAATTTAGCATGCGGTTACTGAGGAAGCTAGGTAAGTTGTATCGTTTACTGGTTTTTCCTGGGGTGTCACATCATTCCCCCGTTGAGTTGGAATTTCGTCCCGAAATTCTGTGGTAGCTTCAGCCTCAGTAGCAGTTGCATTGTTTTCGAACAACTGGGGATATTTGAGTTTCATTTGATCTTCACGCTCCCCGGTAAACTCTGGGCCGCGACGGGAGTTCCAACGAACTCGTACAAGAGGGATTCTCGTGTTCTTGAGGACCTTAACATCCTGGTCCGTGATTTCAACAGGTTCCTCGACGAAATGCAACCGTTCGTCGATAGTGAGCTCCTTCAAAGGAACTATGAAGGTCTCATCTGACAGACACTTCTTCAGATTCGACACGTGAAAGACGTTGTGAACTGCACTGAGTTCAGCTGGTAAGTTCAGTCTGTAGGCCACTTTGCCTATTTTCTCTATGACTTCGAAAGGTCCGACGTATCGTGGATTGAGCTTGCCTCGTTTGCCAAAACGAACAACACCCTTCCAGGGTGAAACTTTGAGTAGCACTCGATCCCCAACCTGGAACTCGAGTAGTTTCCTATCTTTATCTGCGTACGCTTTCTGACGGTCACGAGCTGCCACCATGCGTTGTCGTATTTGAGCAATCTTTTCAGTAGTATCAACTACCATTTCTGGACCTGTGATCTGACTGTCACCCACCTCTGCCCAACAAAGAGGTGATCGGCATTTACGCCCGTACAATGCCTCAAACGGAGCAGCTTTTATGCTGGTGTGGTAGCTGTTGTTGTACGAAAATTCCACAAGTGTCAGATGCTTTTCCCAGCCCTTGCCAAAGTCAATTACGCACGCCCGAAGCATGTCTTCTAGAGTTTGAATAGTGCGCTCAGACTGCCCATCTGTCTGAGGGTGGTAAGCTGTGCTCATGTCTAATCGAGAGCCAAAAGATTTGTGCATTGCTTGCCACAGTTCTGAAGTAAAACGTGCATCACGATCGGAGATAATAGAGGTGGGCACCCCGTGCCTCGAGACAACTTCCTTAAGGTATACGTCTGCTAGAGTGGAGAACTTATCCGTTTCCTTGATAGCCAAGAAGTGAGCAGACTTTGTGAGTCGATCCACGATCACCCAAATAGTATCATTTCCGCGCTGAGATCTAGGTAGGCCAGTAACAAAATCCATGGAAATTTGTTCCCATTTCCATTGTGGTATCTCAGGCTGTTGGAGTGGGCCTGATGGTTTCTGATATTCCGCTTTGACTCTCGCACAAGTCAAACACTTGCTAACATAAGTGGCTATGTGAGCTTTCATGCTAGGCCACCAATATGTAGTTTTCAAGTCGTGGTACATCTTATCCGAACCAGGATGTACTGAGTAGCGAGACTTATGAGCTTCATCCATTACAAGCTCGCGTAAGTTACCATAGAGTGGGACCCAGATGCGTCCTGTTACATAGTAGGCGCCGTCTGCCTTTTGTTCTAACCGTTGTCTTGAGCCGCGTAGGGCTTCAGCCCTGACGTTTTCTGGTTTCAATGCTTCTACCTGAGCATCTCGTATCTGTGAAGGAAGACTAGACTGAATAGTGAGTTGCAATGCTCGTACACGCCTAGGTGTAGTATCCTTTCGACTGAGGGCGTCGGCCACCACATTGGCTTTGCCCGGATGGTACTTTATAGCACATTCGTAATCGTTTAGTAACTCGACCCATCTACGTTGTCGCATGTTCAGTTCTTTCTGCTTGAAAATGTGTTCGAGACTCCTGTGATCGGTGTAGATGGTGCACTTAGTGCCATACAGGTAATGTCGCCATATCTTGAGCGCAAAAACAACAGCTCCCAGTTCTAGATCATGTGTAGTGTAATTCCGTTCGTGAATCTTAAGTTGGCGTGAAGCATAAGCAATGACTTTATCCCGCTGCATCAACACACATCCAAGACCCTGGATAGATGCGTCGCAGTAGACTACAAAATCGTCCGTGCCTTCAGGCAATGAGAGGATAGGTGCGCTACAAAGTCTATCCTTTAAGTGCTGAAACGCTGTTTCCTGTGTATTACTCCAACGGTAAGCAACACCTTTCTGTGTCAGTAATGTAAGCGGCTGTGCAATCTTTGAGAAGTCTTTGATGAACCGTCTGTAATAACCTGCCAAACCCAAGAATTGGCGTATTTCGGTTGGTGTACGAGGTGCAGGCCAGTTCTTGATCGAATCCACCTTGGATGGATCGACATGAATCCCATCCTTGTTTACCACGTGGCCTAAGAAGTGGACTTCACGAAGCCAGAAGTCGCATTTTGAAAACTTAGCGTACAGCTGTTCCGTTCGAAGGAGTTCCAAAATAAGTCGTAAGTGCTGCTCGTGTTCCTCCCGATTCTTCGAGTAAATCAGGATGTCGTCGATAAAAAAAATAACAAACTTGTCAAGATAAGGTTTGCACACCCTGTTCATAAGGTCCATGAAAACCGCAGGCGTGTTCGTTAGCCCGAATGGCATGACCAAAAACTCGTAATGACCGTAGCGTGTTCTGAACGCTGTTTTGGAGACGTCCTCATCCCGGACTCTCAATTGATAATAGCCTGACCTCAGGTCAATCTTCGAGTAATAGCTTGACCCTTGCAACTGGTCGAATAAGTCGTCGATGCGTGGAAGAGGATAGCGATTCTTCACGGTCACCTTGTTCAGTTCGCGGTAATCTATGCACATGCGGAAAGTGCCGTCTTTCTTCTTCACAAATAATACTGGAGCTCCCCAGGGCGAAGAGCTAGGACGTATGAAACCCTTTTCCAAGAGTTCTTGCAATTTCTTAGACAGTTCTTCCAGTTCATTTGGAGCTAAGCGATAAGGTGCTCGAGCTATGGGTGCTGCTCTTGGAGCTAGCTCGATCTGAAATTCGACCTGACGATGAGGCGGTAGCCCAGGTAACTCTTCAGGAAACTCTTGAGGAAAGTCACGTACTACAGGAATATCCTCAATCTTTTTCTCTTTCTGCGATGTATCAGTAACGAGTGCTAATATAGCTACGTGGCCCTTTCGCAAACACTTCTGAGCCTTCAAGAAGGAGATGATGCCACTCACGACACCACTCTTGTCGCCTTGAACTTCGAGAGGTTCTTTGTCAGTACGGGGAATGCGAATGATCTTCTCTTTGCATAGGATCTCTGCTTGTTGTTGGGATAACCAATCCATACCAATGACGATATCAAAACTACTCAGAGTTATAGGAATGAGATCGATAGAGAAAGTCTGACCAGCGAGGATAAGATTACAACCCTGAACTATGTGTGCGGCTTCTAGACTTTTACCGTTAGCTAGCTCTACGACATGTTTGGTGTTCAAAAGTGTTGGTGCACGTTTAAGCATTTGACTAACTTTCAGAGACATATAACTGGTATCCGCACCCGAATCAAATAATACAGTAACATAAAAGTCGTCGAGAAGAAACTTACCCATAACCACATTAGGATCGTTCCTGGCATCACCCTTACCAATCACAAATGCACGACCCCTAGCACCATTGTCATTGTTGTTCCCCCCATTGTTGTTCCCATTGCCCGGATTATTGTTGTTGTTATTCTGATTCTGGTTTAACTGGGGGCAGTTCCGCTTGAAGTGACCTTCAGCCCCACACTGAAAGCATGCCTTGTTTCCTTGTTGTTGTTGCTGTTGTGGCTGGTTTCGTGGAGCTGGTGGCTATTGTTGCTGGTTCTGATTCGCAGGCCTTGAGCTCCTGCAATCTTTAGCTTCATGACCTACCCTTAGACATCTCTGACAGCGGCCTTTACGACACTGACCACTGTGGTGTCTGTTGCACCTGTTACACAGTGGGTGAATTCCCCGATATCCACTCTGTCCCTGACCACCAGACAATTCCTGACTCGGACTCTGGTAATCATTAGTCTTGCGTTGCTGAGCTTGAGACTGTACGGTAGCTGAACCCTTGCTGGAATCCCCTTCCCATTTCCGCTTGTTGTCACTGGGTGTAGCAGGAGTAACTGGAGTGGTAGCGGTAGTGGTAGCGCTGATACGTTTAGGCAGCCTGTTCTATTCCACTGCCTGATCGGTGAGGCGATGAGCTAACTTGACGATCTGTTGAATGGTGCCAAGATTCGCTGAGGTTACATGACTTTGAATCTCCGGCACCAGACCATTGAGATACAGTTCGATACGCTTAATGGGAGGGTCTACCATAGTAGGACACAAAATAGCCAACTCATTCGATCTTCTGGTGTACGCTTCAATTTCTGACCCCGTCATTTTCAAGTGGTTAAACTCTACCTCCAGCTTATGAATGTCATCACGGCTACAGTATTCCTCTTTGATCAACTCCTTGAAATCATTCCAGGGTGTGGCGTTAGCAACAGCCAACCCTAACATCTGAACTTGCGCATTCCACCAAGTCAGCGCAATGCCTTCTAGAGTACCAGTGGCGTACTTCACCCTGCGAGCCTCAGGGCATTCACACATTTCAAATACGGACTCGAGCTTTTCAAACCAATGGAGGAGTCCAACCGCTCCTTCCGTGCCACTAAAAGTAGTAGGACGACAGTCCATGAAAGTTTTGAAGGTGCAAACAGGTGGCTGAGCGTGCTGACCTGTTGTGTATAAGAACCAGGACAAGATTAAGCACAAGAGTTGTTTTAGGAGTGTAGGATCTAAAGATCCTAGTGTGAGTTACAACTGCAGGGTATACCTCCTTCTTGTGCGGCTGCAAGTGCTGCAGCAACTCGTTCGTTAATAAGAGCCGTCAACTGGGCTTGTGTCATGTTAATGCGTCCAGCCATGATCTTCATAGCAAATGTAACATAGGTGAGAGAGGTTCGCGAGTAGTGCGATGACAGAAGAGAGTAAGCACACAAGTGTTCTCATGCAATAGTGTTACGTTAATCTAAGCATACCCTGAGCAAAGTTCTATGCAATTCTAGCAAGTAGGTAATAAAACATGTACCATATTACCTAGGATGTTGAGTCTTGCACGTGGAGCGAGGCGTCGTTGTGGATCTTTGAGCACTGTTCTGGTTATAGTCTGGTTTTAACAAAAAGTTTTCCCTTATTAAAACCTAGTTCACTATAACCCATGGCTCTGATACCAATCTGTCACACCCCCAAAATCCACACGCGGAGTACCACCGCTTGGAGACGTGACTGACCAGGATCAAGCCACCAATCATATTGAACATATAAGTAATAAGTAAAAGTAATCCTTCACAATACAATTGGTGCTAAGACAAAAGTATAGCATAGGTAGCGGAAGCATAGTTATGAACATCCAACACAAGTGTTTAGTTTAAAGAGTCATAAAGTTTTCATCAAAACATCCACAATCCGTGCCCACAACGACCGCGCCTCCCGTGCAAGCTCCAAGAGTACCTATGGTCCTGCAAGGCATGTAACAGAGAGTCAACAACTAGTTGAGCGAGTTCACAGTTGATGGATCAGTAATAGTGTTCGTATCGTAAATCGTAAGTTTGTTTAGTGATCACGTATCGTATGTAATGTTATCGCGGCCCTCTAGGCATGTTTGCGAAGTTTAGTGGGGGTTTCCCATGTTTTCTAGACTAGTTATATTTGTATCGCGGCCCTCCAGGCATGTTTGCGAAGTTTAGTAATTGTATCGCGGCCAACCCAGGCATGTGTGCGAAGATTAGTATTTGTATCGCGGCCATCCCAGGCATGTGTGCGAAGAGTAGTGGGGGGGGGGGGGCCTTCCCATGTATTACTAGTCTAGCTGTATCTATAGGTGTCCTTCCCAACCCGAGGACAGTGGTGCGTATTCTAGTAGCGAAGTAAGTACATGAAATCATTCAATCCCATTCCCAACCCCGGGAATCCCATGCCTTGGTAAGAGTGTGAACTCACCTTGTTTTGCTCGGTATACTAAGTATGTGCTCAAAGTAAGTCAATCACATCCTAAAGTACGCACGTATACATAATCAGTTTGTATTTACGAAGTTAGCTCGCAAATAAAATCATAGTGGACAACGCATCAAAAATCACCAAGTAGCACATTGCACGTATACATAATCAGGCGTTGCATCTAACAACAGTTAGTTAACTCAGTTAAGCTTAACAGAATCAAATTACCAAACAGTTTACCCAGTCGGCGAAACACCCCTGTTTCGCCGTGAAACCCTTTGACGAAACACTTCTGTTTCGTCGATTACTCTTGGCGAAACACTCTGTTTCGTCGTTAACCCTTGGCGAAACACATGTGTTTCGTCGGATCTGTAACATCAATAAATAAACAATGTCACAAAAATCTAAATGCCCTAGTGGCCGACATCTAGCAACCACCGCCCAACCTCATTGGACCAAAAATTGCATAACCAAAGTTCTACATTGGACCTTTAATATGAATTATCAAAACACTACCAAACATCATCATTTAAAATCGGCATTTCACAATTCCCCACCCATTGTCCACCGATTTTTCCCACCATCTCGATTTCAATGATCAACCCATGTTACTTTCCATTAATCTTATCAATTCCAGCCGACATATCCATGTAGTGTTCTTTATCTTACAACTAGACAACATATATGCAAACAATTAACAAGTGAATCTTGACTAACATATTCTGACAACACACACATGTAAATAAGAATATAATGGCTGACAACATTATGCAAGTCATGTGCTCATCATCACCAAAATCGTTATTCAATATTTGCACATAATAGAACCATATCCTACATTCAGATTCGCCCCTTTCAAAATCACAAGTATTCACATAACAATCAAGTGAGCAACTTAAGAAATCACATCTGATTATTACGCACTAACCGAGATATTCGGAATGATAGTTTGATCGCTATCGAGAGGGCTTGGGGAAACACACACAGCTGCCGTCACACTTGGGAGAGTTTTAGGGTTTCAGATTGTTAAAACGTGTGAGACTGAACTCGTTTCCCCTAAATATACACGAAACCGTGTTCTGGGCCCTTAATGGGCTTCGCGTAATAATGGGCCGGCGAAACAGCCTGTTTCTTCGAGAGGCAAATGACGAAACACTTCAGTTTCGTCGAGTTGGGTCATGGCGAATCACTTGATTCGTCGGGTCATTTCAGCTGTTAAACAGTTCAAGTGTTTTTCTAAAATACCAAGTCTCATGTTTTAATATTAATCACATACATGCAAAATTCACAATACCATACGTTTCATGTTATAATCTAAATCACATAAACATGTAACAATCATAGTGCCTTTCATTATAACATAACGTGTATAGTTACAAGTCAAACAACAAAACAATCAAAGTCAACGTGCATTTAATGCGAAAGTGAAAGTCGGAAACTCGAGTTGTCACATTATCCCCAACTTGAAAGAAATTTCGTCCCGAAATTTAGCATGCGGTTACTGAGGAAGCTAGGTAAGTTGTATCGTTTACTGGTTTTTCCTGGGGTGTCACATTCTTTCTCAGGTTGCATTTTCAAACTATCGAACGGTTGGAATATGAGAACCCATGGGAATTCGAGTACCTAACATGCGTTCATTTTCTATAAGTCTTAGCTTTAAATACTTCTGCTGTGCAATGAAGATACCTTTCGGATCACACCCGACTCTGATGTAATCGAATTAACGGTGTGTGACACCTGTGCACAGTTTACTGCACGTAGCGATGCGGTGCAAAACCGCACCCTATTGTTATACAAGTGGAACTACCACTTTGACTTTTGTAACCAACCAGCAAGTGATATGCCCAGGCACTGACAACAACAGTCAGCTGACCGCCCAATACGCAGCTGCCCAGCCCACATGCATAAAGCTGGTGAACAGACTGACAACCCCAGCAGGCCACATGGAGGATGTTCCTTCGTGCAACCGATACAGCAGGACACATGGCAACACCTCTGGGTGCGCCCAACACTCCCATGACCTGCGCTCCTGTCACGTCTACAAAAAGCTGCAAGTTGTCAGTCGGGCCCTAGGCCTATTAAGCGGCCCATTGGCCCTTCTCCTTCACTCTTCGGCTATAAATACCCATCCTGAATCAGGTTTGAGGTAACGCTAATCTGCTCTCTCATAATTACCACTTAAATACTTATCTTACTTCCCAAGCAAATACTTATTCTCACGCTAGAGGGTGGTAACAAGGAGCAACCCCCACCTCATTCTCCTTGTTGCGAGTCACGGTGTGTTTTCAATGTGCAGGAGACCGGCTAGAGGATGACCCAGCCATTAATCGAGAAAATGAGGGATTTACCCTACTTGACGAGGCTCGACCCTTGGACTAACCTCTCGGTAACAACTATTTCATCATTAGCGCCCACCACTATTTCTATTAGCATATTCTTCTCTTCTTTTCTACGATCATGTCTGATCAACAAAATCTTACCAACATGGGGGAACCCTTTATCCCACCAAGTATCGGGCAAATAGGGAACACTCCCCCAGCCAGCTGTGACAACCCGAGTTTTCGAGGTCTCTACTCAATTTAATCTAGTACTTATTTGCAATGTGTGTTTTATATATTGATGTGCAATATAAACATGTATGTTTATAATAATGTGTTGTATTAATTTTGTGTTTGTGAATTTTAAAAACAACAAACATGGAACCCACGAAATCACCCCCTAGCCGAAAACATCCTCACCCACGAAAACATTTCCTGATGAAAACACATATGTGTTTTCGTCCACATGTGGCCAACGAAAACCAAATGGGCTTTAGGCCCAGTAGTGATTAGTTATAATGTTTGTTCTCAATCTTCACGCAAAAACTGTAACTAGCAAAACCCTAAAGTCCCTCTCTCTCTCCTTGCTTCTGTGTGACGACATCATCAGGATCCTCAAACCCTCAATAGCATCAAACCATTATTCTGCCTAACTCGGTTAGTACGCTGTTGTGAGTTACATGTGTGTATTTTATTCAGAACCTGAGTTGGTGATGTTCTGTGAATTGTATTTCATGTTCTTAGATGTTGAATAGGGTATTGTATTGTTGCTTTGATTTCATGAATGATTTGAATGGTTGGTTGTTATTAAAATATTTGTCGATGTTTTTAGCATGATGATGATGATGATCCGATGTGAATGATCTTGATATGTTGATGATACAGCAATAGATGACTGGCAGATTATGATTCATGTTATAACATATGTCGAATACTTGCTGATGTCGAATGATGATCATGTATGATGCTATGTGATGTGTTTGCGGATGGCATGATGATTTTGTTTGCATGATGAATGTATGAATAGATCTGATCGAGTTCATGATTGTTGCAACTGTTATAATTATTAGACAACCATTAGGGTTTCTTGTTGTAACTGTTAATGAAGATGAACCAGACGAAAACACAAGGACCAACAAAGTCACAAGACCAGACGAAAACACAGAGTGTTTTCGTCACACCCCACACCCGACGAAAACCCTTGGATTTCGTCACCTAGGGTTTTCGTCCATAGTGATTTCGCCAACATGTGTTTTCGCCACATGCATGTTTTCGTTGAGTGTTGTGGCACGTTAAAACTGTTGAACATTAACCCTGTTAGTTCAGTTAACTCTATTAGTTCATTAACTCTGTTAGTATGTAACTCTGTTAAAGTTGTGCATTTAACCCTGTTGAGAATGTTATCTCAGTTAAGTTAACTCTGTTAAGCCTAGCAACTTTGATAAGTATGTTAACTCTGTTATGCATGTTAAGAATGTAAACCCAGTTAAGTCTATTACCTCTGGTTAGCTTATTAATTCTGATAAACTCATTAACTATGTTAAGTCATTAACTGTGTTAAGTATGTTATTGGGTAAACATGTTAGAATAAACTGTGAAAGACCGATATGTGAGACATGAATTGTTTGCATGTGACTAACTGTTGTGTGATGCATGATGTTAGCTGCCAAACACACTATGTGATATTGATTTCATGTGAAACTTTACAAACACATACTGATTGTGTATACGTGTATAACAATAGGACTTGACTGATTTCTTGTGAGCACATAGTTTAGCATATCGAGCAAACCAAGGTGAGTTCACACTCTATCCAAGGCATGGGATTCCCAAGGGTTGGTAATGGGTTAATGAACTGGACGGTAACCACAAACTTGCGTATTCCCCATACAACAGGATACGTACGACCATAAGACCATCACTCTATCATTTGAAGTCCCTCATTTATCGACTTAATCGCCGAGGCCTATGGCGAGCGGGTCATTAGTAGATAGCGCTATTAGGTTTAACAAACATCACACCATGTCGTCCGAACGGGCGTGTACTAATGGACTATGGGCAAAGGGTCAATGCTGATAGACATTGACTTGGGGCACCTCTTACATTTTCGTAGCAGTCGATACGCGTGGTCTAGTAACACATGGGAAGCCCCCACTAATCTTCGCAAACATGTCTGGGAGACCGCGATACGCATTAATACGACACATGATTTACGAAACGAATGCTATAACTGAACAACCAACTGTGAACTCGCTCAACTTTGTTGTTGACTCGTTGTTACATGCCTTGCAGGTCGTTAGGTACTCATGGAGCTTGCACAGGGAGGCGCGGTCGTTGTGGGACATGGCAGTGTGTGCCATGCTAAAAACATTACTTTATTTCATACTTAATACTTACTTTGGGTTTTACAATTATGCTTCCGCTAAACACCTAACTACGTTTTGGTTTGAAACACCTTTCATATTGTGTGGTTGAATTTTACGTATTTCTTGTTATGTTCAATATGATTGGTGGCTTGATCCTGGTCATGTCACGCCTCCAAGCGGTGATACTCCGCGTGTGGATTTTGGGGGTGTGACAGATTGGTATCAGAGCCATTGGTTATAGTGAACTTGGTTTTAATAAGGGAAAAAGTTTTTGTTAAAACCTTACTATAACCTGAGCAGTGCTCAACGATCCACAACGACGCTTCGCTCCACGTGCAAGACTCGACATTCTAGGTGATATGATTTAGGTTTACATTGCCTACTTGCTAGATTACATAGAACTTTGCTCATGGTATGCTTAGATAAACGTAACAACTATTGTTTGAAAACACTTGTGTGCTTACTCTCTTCTGTCATTGCACTTTCGCGAACCTTTCTCACTCATGCTTTCGTTGATATGAAGATCATGAGTGGACGCGTTAACCTAACTCAAGCCCAGTTGGCAGCCTTGATCACTGAACAAGTTACTACACCGCTCGCAGCTGCCCAGGCAGGAGGTATAACCTGCCATCACAACTTACTCTAGGATCTTTAGATCCTACTCTCGTAACCCAACACTTGTGCTTAATTTTGTTTACTCTTACGCACACGACAGGTCAACACGCTCAGCCACCTGTATGCACATTCAAGACGTTCATGGACTGTCGTCCTAGTACTTTCAGTGGCACTGAAGGAGCCGTTGGACTCCTCCACTGGTTCGAGAAACTCGAGTCTGTCTTCGAGATGTGTGAATGCCTTGAGGCTCGTAGGGTGAAGTACGCCACTGGTACTCTCGAAGGCACTGCGCTAACTTGGTGGAACGCACAAGTTCAGATGCTGGGGCTGGCGGCTGCTAATGCCACCCCATGGAATGATTTCAAGGAACTGATCAAACGTGAATACTTTAGTCGTGATGACATCCACAAGCTGGAAGTGGAGTTCTTTAACCTGAAGATGACGGGGTCAGAGATAGAAGCGTACACGAAACGATCCAACGAACTGGCAGTGTTATGTCCAACTATGGTGGATCCTCCCATGAAGCGCATTGAGTTGTACCTCAAAGGCTTAGTACCAGAAATTCAAAGCCATGTGACTTCGGCTAACCTTGCTACTATCCAGGATGTTACTCGTCTTGCTCATCGTCTCACAGACCAGGCAGTGGAACAGAACAGGCTGCCTAAGCGTATAGGTGCTACTGCTACTACTACTTCTGCTATTTCCAGTGACAATAAACGAAAGTGGGATGGAACCTCCAGCAAGGGTTCGACTTCAGTTCAGTCTCAGGCACAACAGCGAAAGATCGATGACTACCAGAGTCCTGGTCAGCAATCTTCTGGTAGTCAAGGGCAGGGTGGATATCGAGGAAACCACCCAAAGTGAAACAGATGCAACAGGCACCACAGTGGTCAGTGCAACAGGGGTCGTTGCCAGAGGTGTCTCAAGATGGGTCATGAAGCTAAGGATTGCAGGAGCTCGCGACCTGCGAATCAGAACCAACAACAAAAACCACCAGCTCCACAGAACCAGCAGCAACAGCGAGGTAACAGGGGATGCTTTCAGTGTGGTGCTGAAGGCCACTTCAAGCGGGACTGCCCCCAGTTAAACCAGAATCAGAACAACAACAACAATAATCAGGGCAATGGGAACAACAACGGGGGAAACAATGATGGAAACAATGGTGCCAGGGGTCGAGTGTTCGTGATGGGTCAGGGTGACGCAAGGAATGATCCTAACGTAGTGATGGGTAAGTTCCTTCTCGACGACTTTTATGTTACTGTTTTATTTTATTCGGGTGCCGATACCAGTTATGTGTCTTTAAAAGTTAGTCAAATGTTGAAACGCACACCAACTCCCTTAAACACCAAAGACGTCGTAGAGTTAGCTAATGGTAAAAGTGTAGAGGCCACTCACATAGTCAAGGGTTGTAATCTCGTCTTAGCTGGGCAGACTTTCTCCATCAATCTCATTCCTATAGTCTTGGGGAGTTTCGACATCGTCATTGGTATGGATTGGTTATCGCAACAGCAAGCAGAGATCCTGTGCAAGGAAAAGATTGTTCGTATTCCCCGTTCTGGCAAAGAACCTCTCGAAATTCAAGGCGACAAGAGTGGTGCTGTAGTGGGCATCATCTCTTTCCTTAAGGCCCAGAAGTGTTTGTGAAAGGGCCACACCGCTATTTTAGCACTCGTTACTGACGCATTAACGAAAGAGAAGAAGATAGAGGATATTCCGGTTGTACGCGACTTTCCTCAAGTGTTTCTTGAGGAATTACCTGGTCTACCGCCTCATCGCCAGGTCGAATTTCAGATCGAGCTAGCTCCTGGAGCAGCACCCATAGCTCGAGCACCTTATCGCTTAGCTCCAACCGAACTGGAAGAACTGTGTAAGCAATTGAAAGAACTCTTGGAAAAGGGTTTCATTCGTCCTAGCTCTTCACCCTGGGGAGCTCCCGTGTTGTTTGTGAAGAAGAAAGACGGTACCTTCCGTATGTGCATCGATTACCACGAACTAAACAAGGTGACCGTGAAGAATCGCTATCCTCTTCCACGCATTGACGATTTGTTCGACCAGCTTCAAGGGTCGAGCTACTATTCAAAGATTGATCTGAGGTCAGGTTACCATCAACTGAGAGTCCGGGACGAGGACGTCTCCAAAACAGCATTCAGAACACGCTACGGCCATTACGAGTTTCTGGTCATGCCATTTGGGTTAACAAACGCGCCTGCAGTCTTCATGGATCTTATGAACAGAGTGTGCAAGCCTTACTTGGATAAGTTCGTGATTGTATTCATCGACGACATTTTGATCTACTCCAAGAGTCAGGAGGAACACGAGCAGCATTTACGACTCATTTTGGAACTCCTTCGAGCAGAACAGCTGTACACCAAGTTTTCAAAATGTGACTTCTGGCTTCGTGAAGTCCACTTTCTAGGCCATGTGGTGAACAAGGATGGGATTCATGTTGATCCATCTAAGGTAGACTCGATTAAGAACTGGCCTGCACCTCGCACACCAACAGAAATTCGCCAATTCTTGGGTTTGGCAGGTTACTACAGGAGGTTCATCAAGGATTTTTCCAAGATTGCGCAACCTCTCACTTTACTAACGCAGAAAGGCGTCACCTATCGTTGGAGTAATGCTCAGGAATCAGCATTTCAGCACTTAAAGGATAGGCTCTGCAGCGCACCTATTCTCTCGTTGCCAGAGGGCACAGACGATTTTGTGGTCTTTTGTGACGCATCAATTCAGGGTCTTGGTTGTGTATTGATGCAACGGGATAAAGTCATTGCTTACGCTTCGCGCCAACTTAAAGTTCATGAAAGGAATTACACTACACATGATTTGGAGCTGGGAGCTGTTGTTTTCGCGCTTAAGATATGGAGACATTACCTGTACGGTACCAAGTACACCATCTACACCGATCACAGGAGTCCCGAGCATATCTTCAAGCAAAAGGAATTGAACATACGACAACGTCGATGGGTCGAGCTATTGAATGATTATGAATGCGCGATCAAGTACCATCCGGGCAAAGCCAATGTGGTGGCCGACGCCCTCAGTCGAAAGGATACTACACCAAGGCGTGTACGAGCGTTGCAACTCACTATTCAGTCTAGTCTTCCTTCTCAGATATGAGATGCTCAGGTAGAAGCATTGAAACCTGAAAACGTCAAGGCTGAAGCCCTACGCGGCTCAAGGAAACGGTTAAAACAAAAGGAAGACGGCGCCTATTACGTAACAGGACGCATCTGGCCACTCTATGGCAATTTACGAGAACTTGTAATGGATGAAGCACATAAGTCTCGCTACTCAGTACATCCTGGTTCGGATAAGATGTACCACGATCTCAGAACTACGTATTGGTGGCCTAGCATGAAAGCTCACATAGCAACTTACGTTAGCAAATGTCTGACTTGTGCGAGAGTCAAGACCGAATACCAGAAACCATCGGTCCTACTCCAACAACCAGAGATACCACAATGGAAATGGGAGCAAATTTCCATGGATTTTGTTACTGGTCTGCCTAGATCTCAACGTGGAAATGATACTATTTGGGTGATCGTGGATCGACTCACAAAGTCTGCACACTTCTTGGCTATCAAGGAAACGGATAAGTTCTCCACTCTAGCAGACGTTTATCTTAAGGAAGTTGTCTCGAGGCACGGGGTGCCAACCTCTATTATTTCCGATCGTGATGCATGTTTCACTTCAGAACTTTGGCAAGCGATGCACAAATCTTTTGGCTCTCGATTAGACATGAGCACGGCTTACCACCCGCAAACAGATGGGCAGTCTGAACGCACCATCCAAACTTTAGAAGACATGCTTCGGGCATGTGTAATCGATTTCGGCAACGGCTGGGAAAAACATCTTCCGTTAGTGGAGTTTTCGTATAACAACAGTTACCACACCAGCATTCAAGTCGCTCCATTTGAGGCATTGTATGGGCGTAAATGCCGATCACCTCTTTGTTGGGCAGAGGTGGGTGATAGTCAGATCACAGGTCCATAACTGGTAGTAGACGCAACGGAAATGATTGCACAGATACGACAATGCATGGCGGCAGCTCGCGACCGTCAGAAAGCCTACACAAACAAGCGCCGGAAACCACTCGAGTTCCAAGTTGGGGATCGAGTGCTACTCAAAGTTTTACCCTGGAAGGGTGTGGTTCGTTTTGGCAAACGGGGCAAGCTCAATCCGTGATATGTCAGGCCGTTCGAAATCATTGAGAAAATAGGCAAGGTGGCCTACAAACTGAACCTACCAACAGAACTCAGTGCAGTTCACAACGTTTTTCACGTGTCGAATCTGAAGAAGTGTCTGTCAGATGAGACCCTCATAGTTCCTCTGAAGGAGCTCACTGTCGACGATCAGTTGCGATTCGTCGAGGAACCAGTTGAAATCACGGACCGAGACGTTAAGGTCCTCAAGCACACCAGAATACCTCTTGTTCGAGTTCGTTGGAACTCCCGTCGTGGCCCAGAGTTTACCTGGGAACGAGAAGATCAAATGAAACTCAAGTATCCCCAGTTTTTCGGAAACAGTGCAACCACTACTGAGGCTGAAGCTACTATAGAATTTCGGGACGAAATTCCAAATCAACGGCGGGATGATGTGACACCCCGGGAAAACCAGTAAACTACACAACACAACTAGCTTCCTCAGTAACCGCATGCTAAATTTCGGGACGAAATTTCTTTCAAGTTGGGGATAATGTGACAACCCGAGTTTTCGAGGTCTCTACTCGATTTAATCTAGTACTTATTTGCAATGTGTGTTTTATATATTGATGTGCAATATAAACATGTATGTTTATAATAATGTGTTGTATTAATTTTGTGTTTGTGAAATTTAAAAACAACAAACATGGAACCCACGAAATCACCCCCTAGCCGAAAACATCCTCACCCACGAAAACATTTCCTGATGAAAACACATATGTGTTTTCGTCCACATGTGGCCAACGAAAACCAAATGGGCTTTAGGCCCAGTAGTGATTAGTTATAATGTTTGTTCTCAATCTTCACGCAAAAACTGTAACTAGCAAAACCCTAAAGCCCCTCTCTCTCTCCTTGCTTCTGTGCGACGGCATCATCAGGATCCTCAAACCCTCAATAGCATCAAACCATTATTCTGCCTAACTCGGTTAGTACACTGTTGTGAGTTACATGTGTGTATTTTATTCAGAACCTGAGTTGGTGATGTTCTGTGAATTGTATTTCATGTTCTTAGATGTTGAATAGGGTATTGTATTGTTGCTTTGATTTCATGAATGATTTGAATGGTTGGTTGTTATTAAAATATTTGTCGATGTTTTTAGCATGATGATGATGATGATCCGATGTGAATGATCTTGATATGTTGATGATACAGCAATAGATGACTGGCAGATTAAGATTCATGTTGTAACATATGTCGAATACTTGCTGATGTCGAATGATGATCATGTATGTTGCTATGTGATGTGTTTGCGGATGGCATGATGATTTTGTTTGCATGATGAATGTATGAATAGATCTGATCGAGTTCATGATTGTTGCAACTGTTATAATTATTAGACAACCATTAGGGTTTCTTGTTGTAACTGTTAATGAAGATGAACCAGACGAAAACACAAGGACCAACAAAGTCACAAGACCAGACGAAAACACAGAGTGTTTTCGTCACACCCCACACCCGACGAAAACCCTTGGATTTCGTCACCTAGGGTTTTCGTCCATAGTGATTTCGCCAACATGTGTTTTCGCCACATGCATTTTTTCGTTGAGTGTTGTGGCACGTTAAAACTGTTGAACATTAACCCTGTTAGTTCAGTTAACTCTATTAGTTCATTAACTCTGTTAGTATGTAACTTTGTTAAAGTTGTGCATTTAACCCTGTTGAGAATGTTATCTCAGTTAAGTTAACTCTGTTAAGCCTAGCAACTTTGATAAGTATGTTAACTTTGTTATGCATGTTAAGAATGTAAACCCAGTTAAGTCTATTACCTCTGGTTAGCTTATTAATTCTGATAAACTCATTAACTATGTTAAGTCATTAACTATGTTAAGTCATTAACTGTGTTAAGTATGTTATTGGGTAAACATGTTAGAATAAACTGTGAAAGACCGATATATGAGACATGAATTGTATGCATGTGACTAACTGTTGTGAGATGCATGATGTTAGCTGCCAAACACACTATGTGATATTGATTTCATGTGAAACTTTACAAACACGTACTGATTGTGTATACGTGTATAACAATAGGACTTGACTGATTTCTTGTGAGCACATAGTTTAGCATACCGAGCAAACCAAGGTGAGTTCACACTCTATCCAAGGCATGGGATTCCCAAGGGTTGGGAATGGGTTAATGAACTGGACGGTAACTACAAACTTGCGTATTCCCCATACAACAGGATACATATGACCATAAGACCATCACTCTATCATTTGAAGTCCCTCATTTATCGACTTAATCGCCGAGGCCTATGGCGAGCGGGTCATTAGTAGATAGCGCTATTAGGTTTAACAAACCTCACACCATGTCGTCCGAACGGGCGTGTACTAATGGACTATGGGCAAAGGGTCAATGCTGATAGACATTGACTTAGGGCACCTCTTACATTTTTGTAGCAGTCGATACGCGTGGTCTAGTAACACATGGGAAGCCCCCACTAATCTTTGCAAACATGTCTGGGAGACCGCGATACGCATTAATACGACACATGATTTACGAAACGAATGCTATAACTGAACAACCAACTGTGAACTCGCTCAACTTTGTTGTTGACTCGTTGTTACATGCCTTGCAGGTCGTTAGGTACTCATGGAGCTTGCACAGGGAGGTGCGGTCGTTGTGGGACATGGCAGTGTGTGCCATGCTAAAAACATTACTTTATTTCATACTTAATACTTACTTTTGGTTTTACAATTATGCTTCCGCTAAACACCTAACTACGTTTTGGTTTGAAACACCTTTCATATTGTGTGGTTGAATTTTACGTATTTCTTGTTATGTTCAATATGATTGGTGGCTTGATCCTGGTCATGTCACGCCTCCAAGCGGTGATACTCCGCGTGTGGATTTTGGGGGTGTGACACCAGCCAATTGGCCATATTGGCACATCTGTGCAAATGGGAAATATCTCGGCGACTATGCCAGAGATCCCCTGTTTTGCACCCACTTTACCACCAGGGGCTGATCTCCACTCCTAGTTCATACAACAATAGGCTGCTTTAAACACAACCTATGTATAGGCCTGAGCGGACAAGCAGCAGGCTGGAAGGCCTTCACGTGCACCATTTACACCCGCGCCCCGTATTCTTCAATACGTGGCACTGCATCCACAACATCCTACGCCTAGGGATAGGCACGAGCAGCATGTGGACTCGTAAATGAGCCTCCATACGTTACAAGAAGGGGATTCAACTTATGGATCCCAAGCTAGGGCCTCTACGCATCAAAGGCTAGGCCCACCCAGCCAACAAAGGCGAGAGTCCGTTACTCGCCGCGGGTCCGGCATACAAAGCCGTCTTGGGCCGCATCCCAATGACGACATACATAACAGAACCGACCCCGATGATTACACGTACTGCGGGGACTACCACACAGCTTATAGTTGGTCAGGTGACAAAGACAACTACACTCTTGTGCAACCCCGCACAGCTTATGATCGTGCTGCAAAGCACGATAACAGATCGATCTATAGACCGAAGTCCGCAGCAGGTAATTCCAAATTTTTTAAGGAAATTGCCTTGGCACACCTCATAAGGGCCAAACTTCTGCCAAGTGTGGGCAAGTACAATGGGTTGTCAGATCCTGACGACCACATGTGCATATTCATCAGCGCCGGCCTTTTCGGCGACTGGGCGCAACCCTTGTCGTGCCACTTATTTATCCAGACCCTTAAGGGAACTGCAAGGGCCTGGTTTGGTACCTTGTCAGTGGGATCACTGGCATTATTTGAAGATTTGCAGGAAAAAATTCTTGCCCATTTTAGCCAGCATCGACGTCACGCGTGTGATACTTCAGACATCACGAACATCTGGCGTGGAAATAATGAAAGCTTGGAAGCCTTCATTACCCGTTTTAATAAAGAGCGCCTTGAGATTGGCAGGGTACCAGATGCGCTTGCACGCGCACATTTCATCAAGGCTGTAAGAAACGATGAAATGATAAAGATTATATCGGGCAAGGAAGGCTTGCCTAAGAAGTGGGACGACGTTATGACAACAGTCAAGACGTATGCCCAAACAGAGCGTTCTTTGTGGCCGAGTACAAACAAAGACCGCCCTTCTTTTACAGAAGGGGAATCTTCTCGCCAAGAACCATCCCGGCGCAACAACAACAACAAGCGCAACAGAAACTCGTGGAACTGCAACCACGAGTCTAAATCGTACGATCCACGAGGGTCCCAGCCAGAAGCCAGATCGACGATCAATGCCCAACGGGACCAAAGGGAAGCAAAAAAGGAGACTCAGGAACGCCAATGGACCGAGCTCACCAAATCGCTAAGGGATGTTCTTCTCACAGAAGAATGGAACTTTAAACCCGCTGTTACGATGAAAAGCAAACGAGGCCAAGACCTCAACCAGTATTGTGACTACCACAAGGACATTGGTCACACTACAAACATTTGTATCACTTTTCGGTAGGAGATTGAATGAGCTCTCAAGGAGGGAAAGCTGCAACACCTGTTGCCATATGCGTAGAAGCAAACTGTAAATCCCGTGAGGATCTTTCAACGATATCAAACAATGACTTGTGTAAGTGCGGAAATCAAACACAAGTGGATTCAAGAACAAATATAACCGAAACAATATAAGTAATCAAAACAAACCAAAGATATCTTGCATTCACTGATTGAAGGTGACAGATACAAGACTCCAAGCAAGGTTTCGGCTGGCCCCAAGTTCTAGACAACTGCTCAACCTCAACCTAAAGGTTAAGGTTTAATTAAATACTAAACAATGTGGGTCGAAACCCCTATAGGCCCACTCGAAACCTATGCTAGACCCAACTAAATATATCGACCCAAACACTATTAAGCAAAACTTTACAAACCAACCCCTAAACACTTTAATCCTCTATGAATAAACCTTCAGGTTCTAACAATCTCCCCCTAGGTTTATGCATAGAGGTTCTTGAGAAATTCAACGTCCATTGCTACCACCCAATCGATCCTTAAAACCACCAAACCCTTTTGTACGAATGTGTAAGACTGAAGCAACCGCATCAGTCCATCCTTTAGCTACTTCTTCATACTTCTCAATAGATCTAATCTGGTTGCGAGCAAGCACCTCTAAATCTTCTTGAGCTAAATTCAGCAAATCCACTTGATCAACTAAGCGAAAATTCACATCATCATCACAAACAATTACAGCTTGCCTTAAACGAGCATCATACGCCCAGAAATGCATTGTCTTCAGAGCACCTTTAGGAATTTTCTTCACCAAAGGAATAGCCTTTTCTTTATCAGTCGGTGGCCATGACACTATCTTCATACGTTTATTGGTGCGTGGATCCATCACACCCCTTTCAGCAGGAGTAACAATGGATTCTGCAGTGTGCGCATCGAGGGAAATCCACGTAAAAATTCTCTTTGAAGTCTTTCAAAAAACAAATATCCACGCCCACCAGGCTTATCATCAACATAAGGCGCCCTTGAAAAAGTGATCAAGTCCACCTTAGTGAATGTTTGAAATTGAGCAGGATTCTTGTACCATTCTACAGGACCAACCTTCCTCTTAATCCACCATATTTTATGATCATGGTCAAATCCCCAGCTAACCATACCAGAGCGATTGCCAACTTTATCATAAAGAGTTTCACCAACATCCATTAGATGATGAGTGGCTTGAGCATCTTCATCTTCTGGATTAAGATTCTTGTTCTTCAGGATCACAAACTCTCTTTTCTTCTTTATTCTTTCAGCCTTTTCCTTGTCAGCATTTCTATCAGTAACCTTCTTGAAATAATGCTCCAAAGAAGCATTCCTTTCAGCTTCATTCTCAGCAAAAACCCTTGCCCTATCTTCATCATCTTTTCTTCTGCTTTCCACATCAGTTGGATTAGAAAACTCTTGACCAAACTTCTTTTCTAACTTTCCACGTAAATCATAAACCATGTTGAACAACAAACTGACATCTCCTTGAAGCTGATCAATTTGTTGATTCTTTTGTACAATAGTATCTTCTAGCAGAATGATCTTGGCATCTTTATGAATAGAGTCTTGTTCAAGCACAACTATCCTTTTCTTCATCTCTCTCATGCTGATAAACTCATCATCGTCACATGAGTCGTCATCAAACAACGATCTCAAAGGCTCTTCAGGCCGCTTGCCACTAGAACTTCATGGCTCTTCATGAATTGTTCCAGATGAACCAGCAATGGTAGTAGTAACAGATGGTGTTGGATCAATGACTGGAAAAGAAATAGTGGTGGTAACTGGAATCTCTGCAGAAGTGGCATCCACATCCATTATTTGAGTATCAACATCAAACTCAAAGATGTTTTCTGTAGCGGTGGTGGTGTCAGTAACATTCTTCTCAAAGTCTAAATCATATAAACCATCTTCATCTTCAGTATCGTTCGTGGGTTGATCTTTACTTTGCTCAACATACATTCCAGGTTGAGGATCCCTTCTTTTTCGCTTCAACGGTAGAGTATCAGGATCCTTTGGGTCACTAAACGTTTGCTCTTCAACATGAACTGCAGGATTGGAAGGAGGATTTCCCATCTTTTCAGTTATAGACTTCAACAACTGAGCTAAATTATCAGATGTAATCACAGGTTGTTGAACAGTAGAAACAGCAGAACTAACATCAGCTTCAGGAGGAAGCTCAGCTTCGTCTTCATCATCACAACTAATCTCGATGCCTTCATCGTCAGAGTTGATTGCAAGAATCTCTGTATCAGGCTCATTTTCAGCAGCACCTAGAACAGAGTGCTCTTCAGCAACTATAGCATTCACCGGAGCATTGATTTGTGCAGCGTTTACAGGAGCAGGTTGAACTAACACAGGATCAGCTGTGATATTTTCTGTTTCAGCAAATTGACCAAACTTTTCTAGAGGAATTAGTCCTTCAACTTTCTTTTCAGTACCCTTCTTAGGCGTGAGAGCACCGAAACAGGCAGGACCCATGGGTTTCAACTCCAAGGTGTTTCCAGATCTCACCAACTCTAGATAACGAGCATTAAAAATCATTTGCAAGAACCTTGGATACATAAGGAATTTGTCCTTTCGAACCCCTGTCATATTCCTCTTCATGCCCTCAAATATATACTTCGAATAGTTGAAAGGTTGATTTGTTATCAGACAAACAAGAGCAGTAGACTTTGTGATATTCAACTGATTTGTGCCTCCTCGGTTTTCTGTCATGCAAAGAATGAACATATGCACTAACAGAAGCCAATATGGATGCACAAACTTCTTTACTAACGATGGATACTTTCCTTCATAACTCAATCGGGGCAAGATTGCTTCCACAGATCTAGCTGGAAGCTCAATGGGATCAGTTTCTTGGTCGTTAAACTGTAGCACCTCCCGTATCATTTGTTCGGTCACAATG
Source organism: Helianthus tuberosus (assembly GCA_030545235.1). Classification (NCBI taxonomy): domain Eukaryota; kingdom Viridiplantae; phylum Streptophyta; class Magnoliopsida; order Asterales; family Asteraceae; genus Helianthus; species Helianthus tuberosus. The sequence continues at coordinate 45,286 of JARYGA010031704.1, forward strand.
ACAACCTTCTTTTGAATCTCAGCAACTATTGCTCCTTTGCCCTCAGCTTCAAGTGCTTCGAACCTAGCAGTCTTCCAGAAATCTTGAACAAGTCTTTCGTAGACAACAGGATTTTCTCGTAATGCCTGAACTATCCTGCAGCTATTCAAGCCCTTGATCAAAGAAGTATACATTCTCTTGGTGTGGTGACAGTGGGTCACCGTTTACAATAAATGTCGGTTCGTTTTTTTCCAATGAGAGTGTGTATGGGTTGCTGAAGTGACAGTGGTTCTTTTTCCGGTGATGGCGAGATTTTGGTGTGGTGGTGGTGGTCTCTGGTATAACGTGGTGGCGACAATTTCGCTGGAGAAGAAAGGGATGGGGGTGGGGTTGTTATTTTGTGTTTTTATGAAGTGGGTCCCACAAATAAATATATCTATTTAATAGTTTAAGTTATTTTGTTTTGTAGTAACACCATGTGTAGTGGTTTAGTGAATAATGTCTTTACCCTTGGGCGTTTTCCGCCATGTGGCAGTTCAGTCAGCAAGGGGGCATTATTGGGCGTTTTTACAAAAGGGGCGTAGTGAAATAATGTCCAATAATGTCCCAAACAATCATTACACAATTATTATTATTTTTTTTAAATTAAAAATTAATAATATTTCATTAAATAAAAAAAATACAATACTAGTATTAACAAATAAACTTATTTGCCCCAAACTATTGAAATTTAAGTTTTTAAACTGAAAACTAAAACCACAAGGGCCTAATTTGCCATTTTTCCAATGTTCAAAACCACAGGGGCCTAATTTGCCATTTTGCCAATGTTAAATAAACCACCCGCCTCCCAACCCTTCTTCTTCGTTTGACTGGCAAAAATTCCGGCTAACCACAAAACCCAAACCCACTTGAATTCCGGCAAAAATTCCGGCTATCTCCGTCTCTATCTCTTAAAACCCACATGGTGTTATCTGATTGGCCAACAATTTGCAAATTTGGCGTGTTTTAAATCACTATATTGTGTCACTCCTGGGATGAAAAATTCATATCGCTTATATGCTAGAATGAGTGTAAATGCAGCTATGCTACCAGGTGTTATCCGGGCTAAAAGGTCAGCAGTTACATGTGTTAAAATGAGTATAAGTGCAGCTGCGAGATTGGGCATTCGTGGTTTAAAATGTAAAGAATAAAAATCAGTAAGTAAAAATCAATCAAGTTGCTATCTAAAAAAAATCACATGCAATTAAAAAGCATGCATGTAGCAATTTAAAAATCACAAGCAATCAGATCTTACATTAGCAAAATAAGAGATCCCCAGACAAGTGTTACTAACCAGCTTTGTTTAACTAAAACTGCACAATCTACCAGCTTTCTTCGCGTCCGAAAGCTTTTATAAACATTTTGGTTTTGCAACTTTGCGGCAGCCTCATGTTTCGGGTCCGACCAGCCCAACCCATCTACTTTACCACCTGTAGAAAAGATAACGCTAGTAAGGTGCTTGAGTGTTGTAAATCTCGATATTTCTTACTGATTTACTTGCAGCTGCAGTTGACGCCATTTAACTAAGCACTTAACAGTAGAACGAATTGATAATCTAAATCTTCAAAACCAACAAGTTGTTTCATCAAACGAACCAAGACTTCACTAATTTCTTGATTTTGAGGGTGCGATTTGTCTCTAATTAGAAACTTATAAATGCGTCCATTAATCTCAACCGAACTGCAACCAGGCGTCTTATCTACCCCTCGTATCCTCATCAGTCATCAACTTCCTCACTTCCATCGACTTCTCGAACATCTTCGCTTCCCAATACATACTCGCTAACAACACATAAATCCCACCGTCACTCGGGTCCAGTTCAAGAAGCTTAAACCCCGCCCATTCACCCATCTCAATGTTCTTATGAATCCTACATGCAGAAAACAATGCTCCCCACACACTGTCATCCGGTTTAATCGGCATGTTGTTTATAACCTGATAAATGGATGTCGGTGGAACACCCGCGGGGGGGGGGGGGGGGGATGGTATCTCGATAAATTAATTACAGAACAAACTATATAATAATAATTAATTACAAAACAAACTATATAAAAACTCAATTTGATTTGAGTCAAACAACTGTAGAAACTAATAGTTTGATAGTTTATTAATTGGGTAACACCATAATCGGGTTCATGTTAGTTTTATTCGGGTCTGTTTCCAGGTTTCAGTTAAAGAAACACCCCTACCGAGAAGACTGAGACCAACTCTTTCGCCTGTACCCTAACTTGACAAACAACCAATATTCAAATTTAATAAAAATTTCATTTTGGCAATTGATAAAATCTTGGAAGGGTACACAGTAGTTATGAACAAGACCTGATGACAAACCAAATGTTCTGTTCATCTACACCCTAACTTAAATTCATATTTGACACACATTTCTCTTTATAGTTTATACTCTTTTTTTTTTTTTTGGTTTCTTTCTTATCTTTATCAACTCTATTATGATCTTACATAGTAATAGAACACGGCCATCTTTACGTTGGTGATGGCTTTTAACAGCTATGTATAATTCACATTCTAAATGAAGCGTATGCTATAGCCTATATTCAATCGACTATCAAGATTAGCGTCTTCAATACATACTAATAATACAAACATGAATTACCAGAGGTACTACATAGTATAATTATGTAGCCCATTCATGTGTATTGTCAAACTCAAGCTCAAGAAACTTGTGAAGCAAATTTTGATTAATTAAATTGCAAATTTAACAATATCATTCAACTCCTAGTGCTCTTTTTTTTCTCTTTACATATCACAATCTTAAAATAGTTGCAGTAACTGTTAACTTTGAATTGTCAGAAATCAAGAGCAAGTGTGATTCTCTCCACTTAATATTATTCAACCACATCATAAATTAAAAAAAAAACAAAATGATTTCAGCCAAGAAATCAGATAAAAATTATAATCGATTAACGAACTCAGATCCATCAATAACCAAAATAAAATAAATAACATAATTCCAATCATATACAATATTCAAATAACAGAACCCTAAAACACAAAATTAATATCATAAGATGAAGATACATCAATATATAAGGATAAATTTCTTACTTTAGTGCGGGCGACAAATGGGTCCGGCTAGGGTTTTTGATTCCGACTGTTCACCGAAGTAGAAACACTCTTTTAACAACCAAAACACATAATAAACACAAAATGTAACAGTCATTAAGAAAACAAAATGAAGAAAGTTATTATATTAATCAATTTGCAAAATACAATATTCCACGTACCAGCTTCCTCTGCTCATATTACACATACCAGCTTCATCTGCTCTATGGGGAATCCAAATCAAGTTGTCGATTACTATGTTGTTTAAGAACATCTTCCATCACATACTGAGAATGATAGTGCCATCAATTTCAATGATTATCAATTAGATTGGCTTCAATTGGGGACACTCAAAACGCTTGGGTTTCTTGAGAAACGCTAGGAAAATATGATTCCGAGAATGACCCTATAGGCGTCTTAAAATGACTCTTCAATTCCAATTGTGCTGCTTAAACTCCTATGTACATGCTGCTTAAGAACTTGTATATTTGGTGAAATTACATTCTTATCCTTCACTTTTCCTTTTTATAATAGTATAGATTAAATAAAAAAAGAAAAGTAGAAGAAAAAAAATCATGTTTTTAAACTCTTAAACTAACGTTGGTTTCTTTCACAACATAGTTTTTCGAACATTTGAAACTGCATCCCAACGGTCTGATCCTCTTTTATCTTCAAACGCAGAAACTATCAATTTCTCTGAATTCGCAATGGCAAATTCAAATCTATGCACTCCAACAAAACGTTCGTCCGATAATTCGATCTCAATGGTTCGGGTAATAGCTAGGGTTCGTCCGTTCTTGCCTCAGGATGCTTCCAAGGAGTCCCTACCTTGTATATCGTCTCTTGATTCTTCTGGGTCGGAAGTTACTGTGCATCTCAAAGATCCCTACTCTTGGTATGTTTATATCATAATTTGGTTGGATTTTATTAAGCCAAACGTTGATGTATTTATTTATTTTTTTGCAGTCGTAATGAAAACTACAAGCTAGATTCGTTTTACGGGCAAGAAGATAAGAATGTGAGGGAGATCTTTGAAAGAGAGGTGATGCCTTTGATTCCTGCGGTTGTAAATGGATCTAATGCAACTGTCTTTGCTTATGGAGCTACTGGTAGTGGAAAAACTTTTATAATGCAGGTATTGTGTTATTTTTTATCGGTTCACGGCTGTTTGGAATGAATTATTATTTATTGAAATTGTCAAGTGGTATAATGTTTATGGAAACAATACATATGCCTAAATTTGAAAGGAAATTAAATACAAATAACAGCATAAATCTCACACTGGCTGAACCGACCAACTTGCTTCAGTTTGTGCAGTTCGGTTTATGAACGAACGCCCTAGGTTTGAGTTGAAACTTAAAACGCCATTTCCATAAGGGATGTTGTATTGAGTCTCAAAATTGGAGTGATATAGTAAGATTTTTTTTGTCCCTTAAGATTTTATAGAATTATTTCAGGTACACAGAAAATAAAACTTGAAGACTTATGATAAGAAGTCTGAATAAGACATAAGATAGTTGATTGTGTTGTTATAAAAAAACAAATATATAAAATCATAAAATGATCAGCAGCCTAGTCATCAATTGTTTTTAAGAAGAGCTATGGGTGATGCAGGGAAATGATGAGGTGGCAGGTGTTATGCCAATGGCGACGGCAAGGATTTTGTCCATGTGTGAGAAGATGGGTGGGAAAGGTGTGGAAGTTTCATACTATGAGATCTACAACGAGCGGTGTTATGATCTGTTGGAAGTCAAAGCAAATGAAATTGCCATTCTGGATGATAAAGATGGACGCCCTCATCTGATTGGACTTTCCAAAATCCCAATCCGTTCAATGCTTGATTTTCAGAAGGCGCTCTCTTGCGGATTGCAGAGGCGAAAAGTTGCAAGCACGGGTCTTAATGATGTCTCTAGTAGAAGCCATGGGATACTAGTCATTTCTGTTTCAAATGGTCATGTAATCGGGAAACTCAACCTCATTGACTTAGCAGGTTTCCTCTCGTTGTATGCGCATTTGATGAACTGTATACATACAATCTGTGAATACAATCATTGTATGTTGTCCTATGGGTGAATAAATTGTTTACCCATCACTATATATGTACATATTTTTATTTTGTATATGTTCTCACCAGGAAATGAAGATAATAAGAAGAGTGGCAATGAAGGCGTTCGACTTCATGAGAGTGCAAAGATCAATCAATCACTGTTTGCACTTTCACAAGTTATTTACGCACTCAACAACACCACCTCTCGAATTCCCTACAGAGACAGCAAGCTGACGAGGATTCTGCAGGATTCTCTAGGGGGGACAAGTCACGCTGTCATGGTAGCTTGTCTGGTATGACCTCATCTGCTTGCTTTTTGCTTATTTCAATTTTCAATCATTCATTATTATGATTTGGCAGAATCCAGGAGAGTATGAACAATCTGTTCGTACAGTTAGTTTGGCAGCAAGGTCCCGCCGTATCTCTAATTTTGTACACTCCGCTTCAAAGCACACTCCAAAGTTTCAAGTTGACATGGAAGCAAGGCTTCGGACATGGCTTGAGTCTAAAGGCAAGGCAAAAAAACAGGATCCATCAACTCCTCGATCTGTAAACAAGCTTAATACAATCAAAACCTCTGGAAAACGGATGCCAATTCACACATTGTCAGGTATTTTTTTTTTTCAAAATTACTAAAAAGAGTTTCAAATATTAACTAACGAGGCTATTTTTTTTTGTATCAGAACAACGGGTAAAGAAAGTTGAGACAGAGACTACACCTATGTGCATGAGGAAAGTTCTATACCCCATCAACGCCAATGTGAATGTGAACTCTCCCAAACAGCACTCGGTTTCAGCAGATGATAACACCAACACTCCACTTAACAAATTGAAAGCAATGAGTTGTAATTTGAAGGTACAAAATATGCAATATATATTATTATATGATCTCAGTTTTCAAATTTGAACCAACTTAAGATGGTATCGTGTTGCAGAGCACACTTGCCCAAGAATACATCAACTTCTTAAACACAGCTGGCAAGTAAGTTGAATTATATATATGTGTGTGTGTGTGTGTGTGTGTGTATCTAGATTTTCTTTCAATGTATTTTGTGCTAAAGTCATCTATTTATGTTTCTGTTTTTCAAACTAGGGTGGAGCTGCTGCAGCTGAAGGTAATTAATTTCCATAACAAAGTATGCAAGTGTGTTTCTTTTTCAACTGCTTATACTTTTTTGTATTGAATGTTTTTTCAGGGCATTGGGGAAAAGATGGCTGACTACATACTTGAGCTTAGAGATGAGACCCCCTTGAAATCAGTAAGTGCTAACTAGAAGTAATCAATTTGGATTGTGTGTTTTTTTTTCTCAAACAGGTCATCGTAATAAAATTTGGTTTTTCATAATTAACGTATTAATTATTTAAAATCTGACAAAAAGGCCCATTTTGACCATACAAAAATGACTTGTTTTTATAACATATGTCCACTTTGACCTGTTTGTTAACAAAATGATGGATGTAGTGCAAGTATTTATTTATATAATGGTTGAAGGTGTCGATAGTTATTAATAATGAACGGCTGTAATGGTGCAGCTCAATGATTTGGAGAAGATAGGCCTTTCGTCCAAGCAGGTAAACTTGAAGCATCTTGTTGTCGGTGAAGTTGACATTATTGAAAGCCAAATACAAGGAAGTTGAGACAATATTGAATGTTGTGCAGGTTGCTATCATGTTTGGAAGAACAGCCAAAGGGTTGTTTGACTGAATGAAAATAACATGCATGCTGCAAGGGATGTTACAAACGTTGTAAGATACTACTACTATAATTGAGTGATTTGTGGAATCTATGGTTAATCTCAAATGTGCGTTTGAGAGTTAGTTAGTTAGTTAGTTAGTTAATGATTCTTTTAGTTGCGCTGTTAAGTTACTTGAGTCAATTAGTGAATATGTAGTTTTAAGACATTATTATTTGTGAAAACCATCAAACAATCAATGTGCTGCTTGATCGATCTATACTATACAAGCTTGCTGCCACATTTTGTTTCATGTTTAATGAGATACAAAGTTGTGAGGCTTCTTGACCTTTGACTAATCCATCAAAATTATAATACAAAACTGTAGCAAGCATTTTCTTGAAAACGACAATAGCTTACCTAGAACGACAATAGCCTTGCATCATTTTTTTTAAGACTAAAAGAATCTTACATCAACAGTCAAGTGGGGATAATATAGAGAACTTTGATCAACAAAGACATGTGTTCAGGTATTTATACCAGAGTATGAATCGTTATAACAAGTACATGTTGTTGGGTACAACAACAACCATACCCACTATATCCCACAAATAGCAAAGCTACTTATAGGGTCTGGGGAGGGTGGGATGTAGACAGACCTTGCCTCCATCCCTAAGGATAGAGATGCTGCTTCCAGAGAGACCTCCGGCTCTAAAATCATCAACATACCAACGCACCAAGTCAAAAAAATATATAAATAAGAAGTCAGAGAGTATACCAACACACAACATACCAACATACTAAGAAAGTGATCAGAGAGACACAATATAGTGTAAAACATGTATGATAGCATACAACACCTGTACCGTACCGTCATATAGCATACAACACCTGTACCGTACCGTCATATGGGTATAAACACAAGAAGACAGTCACCTGTACCGTCACTTAAAAGATAAGAAAAATCTACGTCCCTAAATATACCTAAGACCCTACTGCAATATCTTCTAGAAGTCTTTAACCCTAATTCTACGCCTCCACGGAGTCCTATCTTGGGCCATGTCCTCAGAAAGGTGCAACTCTAATAAATCACGCCTAATTTGCTCATCCAAGGTCAGTTTGGGTCTACCTCTTCCTCTCTTCCTCTCCACAGTGAGATTTTCCACTACTCTAACTGGTGCCGTCGTTTCCCTCCGCTTCACATGCCCAAACCATCTCAATCTCCCTCCTTAATCTTATCCGATATACTAGCCACTCCTAATCTTTCCCTAAAAACTACATTTCTTATTCGATCTAACCTCGTGTTTCCACACATCCACCTCAGCATCCTCATCTCTGCCACCTCCATTTTGCGCGCTTGTGTCTTCTTAATAGCCCAACAGTCTGTTCCATATAGCATAGCAGGCCTAATTGCTACCCTGTAAAATTTCCCTTTTAGTTTAGTTGGGAACCTCCTATCGCATAATACCCCTCTGGCTGCCCTCCATCTACGCCAGCCAGCCCGTATGCGATGGGTTACATCACTATCTATGCCACCATCTCTTTGTACAAACGACCCCATATACTTAAATTTAGATATTGTTGGGTATGTCAAGTTATTCAGATACTGGGTACATGCTGAGATCTTGGGGTAATTTATGAACGTGTCTAGATAATAACTGGATTAAAATAGTTAATGGGTCGGGCCTTGTATTATTGATTAGTGCCTCAAAATATAGTTAGCGAATGTGTTAAACTATTTATTTTTGTTAGCCTTCTATAATCTACTAATCATATCTTTCTCCCACAAACTTTATCATTAAATCTTGTATTTTGTTAAAAAAATATGAAAGTTGTATGTATAGTTTTCCAAGAAAAAGTATAAAATTTTCTAGAGTAAATTGCCAAAATCGTCCCCGAGGTTTGGATATGTTTGTCATTTTTATCCAAAACAACTTTTTGTACCATATAGTTCTTCACTTTTGAGTTTTTTTGTCATTTCATCCAAACGTCTTACTTTTTTGCCAAAATCGTCCCTGAGATTTCGGATTTTTTGTCATTTTTATCCAAATGTTTGATAGAAAAAATAAGCAAATTATATCTTTGGATGAAAATGACAAAAAATCTCAAAAGTGAATGACTATATTGTACAAAAAAGTTGTTTTGGATGAAAATAACAAATATGTCCAAACCTCAGGGACGATTTTAACAGTTAGTCAATTTTTTAACTTAGTTAATTTCTAGGGACAAGATATGCAAAATCAAATATTATGGTCGAATAAGATTTGGATATATAAATACACAATACGTTTTGGAGGATAAATAATTTCCAAAAAAGATTTGGATATTCGAATGTATTATCTTGGATATTTTATGGTGGTAGGTGACAAGAGAACAAAGAGCTTTAACCTTTTTTTTTCTTTTTTATTTGAAAGGCACAAAGTAGGGGTGTGCACGGTTCGGTTCGGTTCGGGTTTTGGGTAAAATCAAAACCGAAACCGAAATGTCGGATTTTGGGTTTTAAAAACCGTTCGGTTTCGGTTTTTCGGTTATTTCGGTTTTTATGTAAGATTCAAAAAATAAAAAGTATAATTTATATTATAGCAATCTTTTTATATGTTTATATTTAAGTTATTATAGTTCACCTCTTTAATTAGTATTGTTTACATAAACCTAACCTTCTAATATATTTTTATGTTTCTTCAAAGTTTTATTAAATTTAATTTTTATATTAAATTTTGTTATATCTTATAGGTAATAATAAATCATTTCAGTTAGAATGTTTTTATTATAAACACATTACATTCAAGAATAAAATTAACATTTTCTAATAGCATTGGGTTAAACACTTAAACAATTTAAACTTAAACATAAAAATATATGGATTGTAACTTATCGGTTCGGTTCGGTTTTTTTCGGTTATTGAAAACGTCTATCCGAAAACCGAACCGAAATTTTCGGTTATTAAAAATCCGAAAACCGAACCGTCGGTTTTTGTTTCGGTTCGGTTTTTTCAGTTCGGTTATTTCGGTTATTCGGTTACGGTTCGGTTATTTCGGTTTTCTTGCTCACCCCTAGCACAAATTGCGTTAACTAGACTCGGGGATCCAGAAGTCAAAAAGGAAAGTCGAGTGTTGATTTATAAATTGGAAATAGTTAGTTAAATACTAAATCTAAATGATTCATATGTATTAAACAAATAAAAAATATACAGTATTTATAATTTAATAGAAATTGAAAATCATATATAAAATCTAAAAGATTCAGTAATAATACAAGAATATCAATTTTAAAAATTTCAGTCATCAAACATGGTGGTTGTAGTATTTTTAATATTAAAAAAAAACTGCCACTACTTTAGTTTTTTAAAAACTGCGAAAGGAAAACAAATATAATATAATAGATAAGAGAGAGGCATTTTAATATATTTAAAAAATAAAACTTTTTACCTCTTAATTTATAGAGTTAAATGTCATTTTAGTACCCGTGGTTTGGATCACTTTGACAATTTAGTCTAAATGTTTCATTTTTCATCTGTGGGTTCAAAAAGGTTTCACCGTTGGTAATTTAGTCCACTGGGTTAACTATAACTTCATCCATTTTTTCTGTTAACGAGAAGGCCAATTCGGTCATTTTCTGTTAAGTAGAAGGGCAATTCGGCCATATAAAATGATCGAATAGGCCTTCTCGTTAACAGAAAAAATGAATAAAGTTAACCTAGTGGACTAAAATGGCAACGGAGAAACCATTTCGGACCCACGGGTGAAAAATGAAACATTTACACTAAACTGGCAAAATGACCCAAACCACAGGGACTAAAATGACATTTAACTCTAATTTAACATTTTTCCCCTCCACAAAAAAAGTTATATGTCTTTTACGTATTCTTGTCATATCTTATAAATGTTTTAAAAAAATCCAAAATTACTGTGACGACCTACTCATTTTTGTCGACATTTCGATAGTTGTCTTGGTCAACATTGACGTGTGGATTAAAAGGTACAAGTAGATAATGCTTTGGGTACAAGTGATTAAAACCAACGTATTTAGTCATTATCCTAGAATGTTTAATAGCAACAGAATGTCAAGTGATTAAATACCGTCAATTTAATCCTCTTATTTAGATTAAATTTTAACTCCCCCGTCTTTAACAAAATTATCGATAATTAGTTAGTAGTTATACTTTATCTCCTTATAAAAAACTAAATCCCCCCCCCCCCCCCCTTCAAATGATTTTTAAACGGTCATAACTTTTTGGTACGTTAATATTTTTTTTTAAATTACACCATATAAACAAGTATTTTATTCTCTTTAATTTGAGTATAGTATTACTATAGTTTTTTTTAATTAAAAAAATTGATATGTTACGTGATTAACAGTGCCTAAGGGTGAGTAATAACTAATCGTTAACCGAAACCGAACCGAAATCAACCAAAAAGTTGATTTACCAAAAGCCGAATTAACCAAAAACGGTTATTGATTTTTTGTACCCTCATTCAACCAAAATTAATTGAACGAAACCATTCATGTATTTCATATTTATACCTCATTTTATGTATTTATACCTAAATTTCATGTATTTTCTAATCAAAACTTTTAACCCAAGTTTGGTTTTCGCTATTAACCGAAATGAAATGAATCAAACCAAAAACCGTCAATTAGTCAATCTAAATGAATAAAATAAACAAATTAACTAAAAATGGATTAGATAATAAAATAGACTATTCGATGACCTCCATTTTGATTGAAGATAATAATCTAACCAACCGAACACATGGCAATGCCTGTGTTTCCCACTGCGCTATTTTTGTGTCACACACTGATTTCCCGGCGGGCCCGAACTTGGGAATTTAAAATTAATTATGCAAGTACAAACATAAAAGTCCAGAGGAGACGGTTCGTACTAAAAAGATCCACAAGCAGACCGAATAAAATAAAATAGACTTGAGACTAGGGTCTTTCGTGGAGTTGCAAATTTCAAATCGCGTAGACCAAGCAGTGGAGCCTATTCCGTATTTGCTATATATAACTTGCGCATCTAACTGAATAAAACAAACAAATTAACTACAAATGGATTGGATAATAAAATAGACTATTCGATGATGTGACAACCCGAGAATCCAAGATCCTTATCTATACTTCTTTTGTTCGCAATCCTGTTTTAACACTTTGTTTTGTATTATGATATGTGTAGTTTGTGTGATTGATTAATGTTGCATGTTGGATAGATGAGTACTGTTTTGATTGTGTCGTTATACTGTGCATGCCTCATAACTAAGGTTCTTCGTCATACACTCACCTCGACAAGGATAGTCTTTCGTCGACATCAAACTCGACGAAACATATAGGTCTTTCGTCACTCACACACTCGACGAAACATATTGTTCGTCGATGGGAGTTTTTCGCCATAAGGGCTTTCGGCCGATGAAGTTGCGGCCCAACATGTTACGCTTAAAACATAAACTTTGACATGGTAACAGTCAGTTGAAAACCAAAAACCCTAGACCTTTCTTCCTCTCCCTCTGGTGTGACGGCAAAGGTGAAACCCGGAGCTTTTCTTATTCAAACAATCTAACCAATCCGGAACCTTGGTTAGTATCTTATTCTTATTCATTAGATCTATATCTGATACGTGGATTTGTATTGTAATGATTTTGTATGAATACGTTGGATCTTGTGCGCGTAATGTTCATTGTTCATTAACTGTATTACGTAGTTAGGGTAGTTTGATGGAGTCTTGAATGTTCTTATATGTCCTCATGATTACTGTTTGGTTAGAATGATAAGCAGATATTAATCGAATGACTGTTATGACAATAATAATCATATGAGTATGCGAATTGTTAAGGCCCTTGTTGCATGTTGATGATAATTGGGAACTGGATGATTGATCGATGATCATGATGTAAATGTTGATGATGATTAGGGTTCTAGAACATGTAGAATTGTAACCGATTGGATCTGTAACTGTTTGCTCGACGAAACATATGGTTTTCATCACACCTCATATCGACGAAACATGGGTTGTTCATCGACAAGCCGTCCGACAAAACATAGGGTCCTTCGTCGACAAGCATCCCGACGAAAGATGATCTTTCGTCACAAGGATGTTTCGCCGTGTAAGTCACTGAATTGAACAGTAGGTGCCTGTGATGTTAATGATGATAGATACTTGTGTGTGTACATGATCCATGTTACATGTCAATGATAATAAGAAACTTGGTTCGATTAGTTGGTATAACAAACCCACCTGTTATGTTATGTGTTACATGTGACAATCACATGAAATGTGAACTTGCATTAGAAAGGTGTTTTGGCTACCTGATATATTGTGATTTTGTGAGAAATGCAATCTGTGTGAAAATAATGACTTGTTTAATTGAGAAACTGATATGCATTGGTAACCACGACAGGGTTGGTTGATTAACTTGGAAACGGGTAACTTAACAAACCGAGCAAACCAAGGTGAGTTCACTGCTCTTTTTCCAAGCATGCGTCCCGGGGAGGGACATCTGGTAATCGTTCCGGGGAGGAACGTCGGGTTATTGGGATGTTGGTTATTACACTCATTTCTATCATTAAGTCTCATCATATACCGATTGGTTGCCGGGGAGGCAACGGGGTTATTAGTTGATAGCGCTATTAGGTTTGGCACCCTCACACCGTACCGGGTGTCACACCCTGGCTTTGCGGAAGCGTGGTTAATTTGGTGTGACTTCTTAATACCATAGCTTAACCATAACAAAGCTATATGAAATAAACCATGCAAGATCATCCATTTAATTAAGTTTTAAAAACCAAATACAACATCGTTGTTTTAACAAACACAAACATCAACATGACATAAACACAGTTTAAGGACTGTGACTTGTCCAGGAAAGAGTCACATTCCCCAAACCCGGATGACCTCGTGACTAGTGCAGCGGAAAACGTGTCATACCGCGCCAGATCCTTTAATTCCCTGAAATACATGTAAGTTGAAAAATCAACAATAATGTTGAGCGAGTTCATGTGTTTAGTATGTGCGCGCGAATAAACCTTTATAAACAATGTAAGTATGAAGGTTTTGTAAACTCTGGTATGAAAGCAAATAAGGAAACATATCAGTTAATGTGTAACCACATGGTCCAACCTGCGGGCGCATGGGAGGGGATAGGACAAGGTCACCACATGGTCCAACCTTAGGGCGCATGGGTGGTGTTAAGTCCAGGTCACCACATGGTACAACCTTAGGGCGCATGGGTGGTGTTAAGACGGGGTCACCACATGGTCCAACCTGCGGGCGCATGGGTGGGATTAAGACAAGGTCACCACATGGTCCAACCTGCGGGCGCATGGGTGGTGTTTGTTATGCTCAAATAGGCCTATCACTCGTATCCCTCGATCGCACTACGAGGACTAATGTTCTTAAGGTTTCACCTACCCAATCACATAACCTAACAGTTCCTTCCTTAGCTGACCATACCATGTAAGAAACATTCGTAATCATAGTAACATGTATTTCACCCCCGCAGTTAAAAACTGAAAACAGTTAAGAGAAAAGGGGGACATGAACTCACAGTGAAGCGTCTCTACCAAGTATCTCCTGCTCACGCAGCTGTGTGACGACCTACACGTACTAATTCTATTAGACGGACGGCCGTGCCTTAGCTTCATGGTTTATGTTTTTGGGAAATAGTTAGACAACTATTTCGTGTTTACATTTTGTAAATACTTGGTAATAAATCTCCTTCCCAAGGATGGGGGATTCAATACATGTGCGTTCATAAATATTTCCGTAAGTGCGTAAGTTACGTTTAACAATCGAGTGGTAATGTAATTACCGGTGTAACTTATATATTTATGGTGAAAGCGTTCGCATTATTTTGGGATCGTTAATGTTCGTAAATATTATTTTTACTCTAAAAAATAATATTTATGCATTTTCACAAAATAATCATAAGCAGTGTGTGAAAAATATATATTTATCACGTTAGAATTTGTGAAAATCCCACCTCCGAATATTTAGTAAATAAAGTCATGGCGAAATTTATATTTCGAAAACACGTCCAAAATAATTCTAACACTTGTTGTGTAAATAGTTCTAAGTGTTAGGTTTTTAGAAAAATTTCGCCAGAGTTTCCTCTGTAACTGGAGGTGGCCACGCTTTCAAGCGTATCGTTTTCTTTAACAAATCAACTCAACAATTTTCTTTATTCAATCAAACAATTTCCGACACATCAAACTAGTCGACAAGTATGTAAATCGCATAATCGCATGAACTTGTAGTTTTTCAGAAACTATAGTGTAAATCCCATTATATTTTGTGGATCTTTGTATAAAGTAATTTTGATCTCGTAAAAACCTCGTTTTTAGAGAAATCCGTCTTTACAACTTCTCGTCATCCTTTACAAAGTTTGTTATTTTGTCGAACTTTTCATTTCACAAGTGTTTACACACTTGTGGTTTATAAAAATCATACTTGTTAGTGTAAGATCCGTCTTTTAGAAAACATGATTTCTTTGACGCTTGGTCCTTTGAAAATACCATTTGCAGATACGTAGATCTGCTAGTTTTAAACACTATTTTGCAAGTAAAAATACTTTTACACATGTTCATGTTTCATGTGTGGTAGAGTTTCACCTTTTAACCCTTGTATTATTCAAAACAAGCTTATGTTAAGATCCATGATCTTACCAAACTGGGTTAAACGATGATCCGAGCTACCACAACATAGATCGGGTCTAAATAATCACAACTTTCAATTACTACAACATTTACACAACTTATGTGCTATTAACCACCATTTTTAGCGTTTTAAGTAGACTTTAATGCTCCAAATTGCAAGATTCCGAGTTTTAATCGTTACACATCGTATTAACCACTTTAGATTAGTTCAAGAGAGTGTTTTAAGCATTATACCTCTAGCTCGAGGCTAGGGAAGAATCTACGCGCAAATGAGGTGGATAAAAACTAGATAAAGAGGTCCTTCGCGTTCCGTTTGCTCCAAGCTTCCTAATACGAGACCCTTGATGCTTGAATGACCTTGGAATGGCTTGATGAAAACCGAAAATGGTGGATGGGTGCTCAAGGGGGTTCGGCCGAGAGCTAGGTAGAGAGGGAGAGAAAATTGTGTTGGTTGTTTTGTGAAGTGAGAATTACATTGTGTTAATACATGAACTTATAGACAAAGATTAGGGTGATTAACCATTGGAAATTATGTCTCCTTGATATTGTGCATACACCATTAAACAAATCAATGAAGTACAAGTGTGTCCCCCATCTAGTTGGGGCCGGTTAGGAATGGGGGGGGGGGGGGTCCTAGTTCGATATCAACTAGATAGTTAGGATAAAAGTTAAGTTAAGTAGGTTAGGTTAAGTGCTTAACTTAGTTAGTAGTGTGTCACGCGTTACAAAGGGTGTTAGGGTACTCAGGGACCCTAACTGGCTTAGAAAAAGATAAATAGTGAAAATAACAATATTTTCGCGTTCCGGGTAAAGTCCGGTTGTTCGGTTGGATAGTAATCCGTTAAAGCGTTACTAAAGCTTTAAAGTGTCGTTATTATTCTTTTTAGTGACACAGCTTATTCCCGACACATTGGAAAGTGTCTAGTAATATTTTTCTCATGTTTTGGCACTTTATTAGCTAGCTAAAAGCTGAATTATTTTGTAAAGTGCTGAGTTTTGTACTTAGAGTACGTTTTAGGCACATCCAGTCATTGTGACTTATCCCTAGAGACGCAGTTCCACAACCCTTATATCCCTACACTCACTACTAGTGTAGCAAAACGTTTCTGGCTCGTACAGGCCTTAGAGGCAGTGTTTGCCTGATGCTGGCTTTATCAGCATGTTCAATAGGTTATTCGTGTATTGTGCTACTGTGCTTTTTGTGCATCATGTTTGTCACTAAGGTTCAGCATGTAAATAATGTAGTGACAGCAAGCAAGTATGATGCAAGTAAGTACATGTATCAGTATTCAAGTAGCAGTTCATCAGCTAGTTCAAACAAGCACAGTAATTAAGCAGTAATTAATCATTAGTTAAGTCGTACGGATACCTGGTTTAGTGCGGGTTGTCACATTCTCCCCCCGTTAAATAAATTTCGTCCCGAAATTTAAGTTCTGCTTGTAGATGCAGGGTTCTTAGGAAAAAGGTGGGGGTATTTCTCTTTCATCCGGTCCTCACGTTCCTAGGTGTATTCAGGACCATGTCTGGCATTCCAACGAACTTTGACGAGCTTGACACTGCTCCGGCGGGTCTTGTTAACTTCCCAATCTGTGACCTCAACAGGTTCTTCAATGAAGTGGAGCGTGTCGTCAACATGAATCTCGTCGGTGGGAATGGCAATGGTGACTTGAGTTGGACTTTTCTTTAGGTTGGATACATGAAATGTATCGTGAACACCATTCAGTTCAGCAGGTAGGTCCAACTTGTATGCTACTAGTCCTATTCTTTCCAGAATTCTGAAGGGACCAATGTAGCGCGGATTTAACTTCCCACGCTTTCCGAAGCGTGCCACCCCCTTCCAGGGTGAAACTTTCAATAACACCATTTCTCCAACTTGGAAATCCACATGTTTCCGGTTTGGATCCGCATAGGCCTTCTGTCGGTGGCGAGCTGCTTCGATGCGTTTAAGAATCTGCGCGATCTTGTCTGTCGTCTCTTGGACGATTTCGGGACCAGCGAGTTGCCTATCACCCGCGTCAGCCCATCATAGAGGTGATCGGCACTTGCGTCCGTAAAGGGCTTCAAATGGCGCGACACCAATACTGGTGTGGTAGCTGTTGTTGTATGAAAATTCGACCAAAGGTAAACGTTTATCCCCGCTACCGCCCAAATCCATAACACACGCCCTCAGCATGTCTTCCAAAGTCTGTATCGTTCGCTCGCTCTGGCCGTCAGTTTGCGGATGAAACGCAGTGCTCAGATTCAATTGTGAGCCAAAGGCTTCTTGGAAGGATTGCCATATCCTTGACACAAACCTTCCGTCTCTATCAGAGATGATTGAGAGAGGTACTCCATGGCGCGCGACAATCTCTCTCATGTATATTTCCGCAAGTTTACTAGTACTGTCTTTCTCTTTGATTGGCAGAAAGTGTGCGGACTTTGTTAGGCGGTCAACTATCACCCAAATCATATCATGGCCTCTTGGCGTTCTTGGCAATTTCGTAATAAAATCCATGGAGATTTGTTCCCATTTCCACTTGGGAATTTCAGGCTGTTGCAGAAGTCCTGAAGGCTTCTGGTATTCCGCTTTAACCTTAGCGCACGTTAAACATTTGCTCACATAAACAGCAACATCGCCTTTCATCCTAGGCCACCAATAATAATCTTTGAGATCCTGGTACATCTTATCCGATCCAGGGTGGATAGAGTACCGCGACTTGTGAGCTTCATCAAAAATAACTTTTCTTAAACCACCAAACAGAGGAACCCAAATCCTTTTCTCAAAGCATAATGTTCCTTCCTCGTTTGGTATCAATAGCTTCTCCATCCCTCGGAGATATTCTTCTTCAAGGTTTCCTTCCTTGAGAGCTTCCTTTTGCGCGGCACGAATGCGCAAGAAAAGGTCGGTTTGGACAATCATTTCCAAAGCTCTAACCCTTATGGGCTTGATCCTCTCTTTACGACTTAGGGCATCGGCGACCACGTTTGCCTTCCCTGGATGGTACTTTATCTCGCAGTCGTAGTCGTTCAACAATTCAACCCAACGTCTTTGCCTCATATTCAACTCCTTCTGGTTGAATATATGCTGTAGGCTCTTGTGATCGGTAAAGATTGTACACTTTGTACCATAAAGGTAGTGTCTCCAGATCTTTAAAGCAAAAACCACTGCGCCGAGCTCCAAATCGTGTGTGGTATAGTTCTTTTCGTGCACTTTCAACTGACGCGATGCGTAAGCAATAACCTTTTGGCGTTACATCAGCACACAACCCAGTCCTTGACGCGATGCGTCGCAGTATACCACAAAATCATCAGTACCTTCTGGTAGAGCTAAGATAGGCGCGTTGCAGAGCTTATCCTTCAATATCTGGAAGGCTTCCTCCTGTTTGATTTCCCAATCAAACTTCTTATCCTTCTGTGTGAGGAGCGTCAATGGTTGAGCGATCTTTGAAAAATTCTCAATGAATCTTCGATAATAGCCAGCCAAACCCAAGAATTGCCGAATCTCGGTTGGCGTCTTTGGCGTTTCCCAATCCTTGATCGCCTCGATCTTGGTGGGATCCACGTGGATTCCATCTCCATTTACCACGTGCCCAAGGAATTGCACCTCTCGTAGCCAAAACTCGCACTTAGAGAATTTGGCATACAGCTGTTCCTTCTTCAGCAGCTCTAGAATGGCTCTAAGATGCTGCTCGTGTTCAGCCTTCGTCTTTGAATAAATTAAAATGTCATCGATGAATACAATCACGAACTTATCCAGTACGGCTTGCAAACTCTATTCATTAGATCCATGAATACCGCGGGTGCGTTTGTCAAACCAAATGGCATAACGAGGAACTCGTAGTGTCCATAACGAGTTCTGAAGGCTGTCTTCGGAATGCTTTCCTCTTGTATCCTTAACTGATGGTATCCGGATCGAAGATCGAACTTTGAATAAAAGCTGGAACCTTGAAGTTGGTCGAACAGATCATCAATCCTTGGCAGAGGGTACCTATTCTTGATCGTCAGCTTGTTCAGCTCCCGGTAGTCGATGCACATTCGAAAACTACCGTCCTTCTTTTTGACAAACAGGACCAGAGCTCCCCAAGGCGAGAAGCTTGGTCGGATAAATCCCTTGTCTAACAACTCTTGAAGTTGTGTCGACAGTTCCTGCATCTCAGACGGAGCAAGTCTATAAGGTGCCTTAGCCACAGGCGCGGCGCCCGGAACTAAGTCGATGCGAAACTCTACTTGCCTCAGAGGTGGCAATCCAGGTAAGTCCTCTGGGAAGACTTCTGGATACTCCCTTACGACAGGGATATCTTCGATTCTTGGCTCAGCAGCCTTCTTATCCACAATGTGTGCCAGAAAAGCAACACATCCCTTCTGCAAACACTTCCTTGCTTTCAAGCAGCTGATAATCCTCAACGGCGTCTCACGCTTCTCTCCATGAACAACAATGGTCTCACCATCATCGGTTGGGATACGAACAACCTTTTCGTGACAAACTATCTCAGCCTTGTTGCCTGATAACCAATCCATTCCTACCACCACATCGAAGCTTCCCAACTGGACTGGTAGTAGATCTAGAGCGAACTCACGCTCTCCTAATTCGATCACACAACCTCTGATAACTTCATTGGTTTCTACTAACTTCCCATTGGCCAATTCGATCGAGTAGGGAATATCTAACTTATTAGCGGCTAAACCAAGCATATTCTTAAACTCTAACGATACGAAGCTATAATCGGCACCAGTATCAAACAAAACGGATGCATAGCGTTGATTTACAGGGAACGTACCGGTAACAACATTGGGGTCCTGGCGCGCTTCCCTAGCTTCGAGTTGGAACACTCTTCCACGGGCTTGGTTTAAGTCTGGGCAGTTCTTCTTAAAATGCCCGATATCACCGCAGTTAAAACACCCAAGTCTTTGCCCGTTTCCACCAGCTTGATCATTCCTCTGATTACGATTCACAGCGCCCGCTTGGTTAGCATTGTTGCCTCGATTCTCGTTACCTCCATAGTTTCCTTGTGGGCGATTTCCATTCCCACCCCGGTTGTAATTTCTGTTTCTGAATCCTCCCTGGCCTCCCTGACCAGCAGTGGCCCAACAAGTGTCCTTCGAGTGGCCACGTTTCCCACATGCTTCGCATACTTTTGACCCGCAATGACCAGAATGGTGGCGTTGGCAGACGTTGCACTTGGGTTGGGTGCCCATGTACCCTTTTCCTTTCTTCCCTCTACCAGCTGTAACCTGAGCTGGCGTGTCTGATCCTCCTTTCTTAACCGCCACACTGGCGCCCTGCTTGAAGTTTGAGAACTTCCGTTTGTTACCTCCTGATGACTCGACATGAGTCTCTGCCTTTTTCATCTTGATCTCATCAAACTTGTTCAGGCGAATCGCCTCCTCAGTGAGGGCTATGCTCAAATCAATCGCCTCAGTAATAGTCGCAGGCTTGGATGAGGTCACCATGCTTATGATTTGAGGAGCTAATCCCCAAATGAAGCGCTCGATTCGCTTGTATTCTGGTGTGACCATGTAAGGAACCACTTGAGATAAGTCATGGAATCTTTGAACGTATTCTGCTACCTTTGGACCGTCCATTTTCAAGTGCCAGAACTCGGTCTCCAATCTCTGGATTTCTACGCGGGAACAGTACTTTTTGCGCATAAGTTCTTTCAGTTCGGTCCAGGTCAGCGCGTAGGCAGCAGCTTCGCCTAGTGTCTGTACTTGCAGATTCCACCAAGAGAGGGCTCCATCCAAGAATAGCCCTGAGATATAGGTGACTTGCTGATCCAGCGCGCACTTGCTCATGCGAAGAACAGATTCGGTTTTCTCAGCCCAACGAACAAAGGCGACAGCACCTCCTGTGCCATCAAAGTTTACGGGCTTGCAGTCTAAGAACTGCTTGTAGGTGCACCCTGCACATACGTTATAACATATGAATGGCATTAGCATCGTTGCTAAAGATACCCAATTAGGTCACGGTGTGTCTTAATGACTTAGTATTACCGTGAGGTGGATTGTTATTGCCTTGGTTAATACTTCCGCTCGTTCCTGGCTGAGATGCTGCATACTGTGCTATGGCAGCAGCAATAATCTGTTGGAGTTCTGCCTCATTAGTAGGCATGTGTGTCTCACGTCTTGGCGGCATCTTCTAAAAGATGGTTTAAGTTGGTCAGGCCATAGTAAAGCTCCGATGTTATAATACGTAAGTCAGGTCATAATGTAGTATACGTATATAACGATAGTAATAGTATAATCACATAACATCTCATGTTATCAATACATCACAAATACCAATCACACAACATCCCATGTCATAAAAATACAAATAAGCAATCAAGCGAATCAAATATGATGAGAATACAGCGATTGCCATATATCGAGACCACATAGTAAGTGTATCAGTACATCCTGGTGTCATACAATCATCAATCAACTAGGGGCTACATCACCCCTGTCCAAAAACTATATCATGTCAATGTCAAATACGTCAAATACATGTCAACAAAAGTCAGGATCAAATGTAGTCTCCAAAAATGCTGTGCAGTCCAACAATCGCCGTCTTCTCATCCTCGTCTACCCAAACAGCACTGATGAGCTCTATACAGATGGTGGTGGAGGAGGGGGAAAGTGGGTGTAAAACAAACGACGTAACTGGAGCCAGTCCGCCTCCATAGCCTGCTGAGTACGAATGATAGAAGCAACCTGCTGCTCTAGGGTAAAGAGGCGGGCAGCATAATCTGGAGGTAAAGGTCGAAATGGCTGCAGAGGAGAGTGTGTCTGACCATGGCACGGACACGGTGGCAGCTGAGCTCTCTCAAGCTCCTGGATGCGCTGCGTGTGTGACTCGTGCTGAGCGACAAAAGACATCAAAACGTCCTCGATAGTATACCCCCTGTGAAAAGAATGGTAGGGGTCAGTAGGTGGCATACCAGAGTCTGGTGCCCAAAGGAACGGCTCACTGGTGGGGTCAAAAGGTGCCACGTGAAATGGAGCAACAGAGGGTGGAACATATGACATCTGGGGCATGAAGGGGATAGACATCGGTACATGCCCAATAGGATGGGCTGAAGAACCCTCTCCAGCCCTCGCTGGAGGTACAAACTGAGGAACCTGAAAAGAAAAATCAACATGTCGTGTATCAGGGATCTGAGGGGGAAATGGTGGAACATCCTCATCAGCAGGTATCCAACCGTGCTGTGCATGCTCATCTGGTGGATCCATGTGTGTCGCGAATAGTGCATGCTCGGGCTCTAGTGGGATGGGATCAGGTGTAACAAAAGGGTGAACAGGTGCAATGTGCTCAACAGGATGGTCAACAGGTATATCAACAACAGGTAGAGGAACAACAGGATCAACAACAACATGATCGCCCTCTAACAAAGGAACATCCATGGGGAGATCACCAACAGGTGGGTCTGCTATAACAGGCTCAATAGGGATGCCAGCATGTACGGGGTCATGCTCAAGTATGGGGTCTAGAGCGGCTGCCTGCTCAGGAGCGACGACAGGCTCAGGGTCATCAAAAGCCATCTCGAAGTCAAACTCTGGGTCGATAGGATCTACTGGGTCAGCTGGATCCTCCATGGGCTGATCCATAGGTATAAACTCGATATCACGATCCGGGTCGTATCCCGGGGGAAAGATAGGATCAGAATCCTCTATGTCATCATGGTCAAACTCAAAGCTGGGTATAGGTGCAACAGAGGATGCCTGGTCAGGATCAGAATCATGCGCAAAGTGCTGTGCGCTCAATGTGTGAGAAGGTGCGGATGCCACAGACTCGAAGGAGTCTGGGACAGGAGAATGTGCTGGCGAATCCTCAGCGGGAACGTCAGCGATCATCAGAAGATCGTCCGCAGGAAGAAGGGCCTCGCCCTGGATCTCATCCTCAAAAGGCTCATCCTCAAACAGGTCAATATCGCCATCAGCCTCGGCGTCAAGAAGGAAATCATATGCTGGATAAACGGCTAAGGGTATAGGAGCCGGAATCTCTACTAGAGGTAGGTACTCAGCGGGAGGGTCATCTGCATGCTCATCAGCACCATCGGGTAGTGCGAAGGGCTGGAAATCATCCTCGTCAGTACTGGTATAGTCAGATGTGTGCACCTCGTGCTCGGAGGATGTGAGGTCATCAGATACGATAGGTATGGGTCCGGTAGTGTCCGAATCGCCAGTACCGGCGGAGTCCATGAGTCTGTAACATAAACACAAATATGCTCAAATAATCAGTCACACAATCAGATAATCACATAAGTTACCAAGTATGATATCACATAATTTTCCTAGTCCCACTAGCCTCCCAGTCTTCTAGACTGCTCTATCAACTACCTCGACCTCTCAGATCGAGCCTCGGTCTCCAACACCGAGCCTCAGTCTCCAAACTGAGCTTACTCTTCCTAGTCCCACTAGCCAATCCTCCTAGTCCCACTAGCCAACTAACCTCGATCTCTCAGACCGAGCCTCGGCCTCTCAGACCGAGCCTCGGCCTCTCAGACCGAGCCTCAGCCCTTCCAGGCTGAGCCTATAATTAATAAAATGTGCTCAACATTTGTTTGTAAAAAGTTTTGGATCTGGACTTAAGTGGTATGCAGCAAAATGTTTTCGTGAGAGCTCTAGTGATCATAGTCTAGACTCGAGAAAGAATCCTAGTTCGCTATGATCAGAGCTCTGATACCAAGCTGTCACACCCTGGCTTTGCGGAAGCGTGGTTAATTTGGTGTGACTTCTTAATACCATAGCTTAACCATAACAAAGCTATATGAAATAAACCATGCAAGATCATCAATTTAATTAAGTTTTAAAAACCAAATACAACATCGTTGTTTTAACAAACACAAACATCAACATGACATAAACACAGTTTAAGGACTGTGACTTGTCCAGGAAAGAGTCACATTCCCCAAACCCGGATGACCTCGTGACTAGTGCAGCGGAAAACGTGTCATACCGCGCCAGATCCTTTAATTCCCTGAAATACATATAAGTTGAAAAATCAACAATAATGTTGAGCGAGTTCATGTGTTTAGTATGTGCGCGCGAATAAACCTTTATAAACAATGTAAGTATGAATGTTTTGTAAACTCTGGTATGAAAGCAAATAAGGAAACATATCAGTTAATGTGTAACCACATGGTCCAACCTGCGGGCGCATGGGAGGGGATAGGACAAGGTCACCACATGGTCCAACCTTAGGGCGCATGGGTGGTGTTAAGTCCAGGTCACCACATGGTCCAACCTTAGGGCGCATGGGTGGTGTTAAGACGGGGTCACCACATGGTCCAACCTGCGGGCGCATGGGTGGGATTAAGACAAGGTCACCACATGGTCCAACCTGCGGGCGCATGGGTGGTGTTTGTTATGCTCAAATAGGCCTATCACTCGTATCCCTCGATCGCACTACGAGGACTAATGTTCTTAAGGTTTCACCTACCCAATCACATAACCTAACAGTTCCTTCCTTAGCTGACCATACCATGTAAGAAACATTCGTAATCATAGTAACATGTATTTCACCCCCGCAGTTAAAAACTGAAAACAGTTAAGAGAAAAGGGGGACATGAACTCACAGTGAAGCGTCTCTACTAAGTATCTCCTGCTCACGCAGCTGTGTGACGACCTACACGTACTAATTCTATTAGACGGACGGCCGTGCCTTAGCTTCATGGTTTATGTTTTTGGGAAATAGTTAGACAACTATTTCGTGTTTACATTTTGTAAATACTTGGTAATAAATCTCCTTCCCAAGGATGGGGGATTCAATACATGTGCGTTCATAAATATTTCCGTAAGTGCGTAAGTTACGTTTAACAATCGAGTGGTAATGTAATTACCGGTGTAACTTATATATTTATGGTGAAAGCGTTCGCATTATTTTGGGATCGTTAATGTTCGTAAATATTATTTTTACTCTAAAAAATAATATTTATGCATTTTCACAAAATAATCATAAGCAGTGTGTGAAAAATATATATTTATCACGTTAGAATTTGTGAAAATCCCACCTCCGAATATTTAGTAAATAAAGTCATGGCGAAATTTATATTTCGAAAACACGTCCAAAATAATTCTAACACTTGTTGTGTAAATAGTTCTAAGTGTTAGGTTTTTAGAAAAATTTCGCCAGAGTTTCCTCTGTAACTGGAGGTGGCCACGCTTTCAAGCGTATCGTTTTCTTTAACAAATCAACTCAACAATTTTCTTTATTCAATCAAACAATTTCCGACACATCAAACTAGTCGACAAGTATGTAAATCGCATAATCGCATGAACTTGTAGTTTTTCAGAAACTATAGTGTAAATCCCATTATATTTTGTGGATCTTTGTATAAAGTAATTTTGATCTCGTAAAAACCTCGTTTTTAGAGAAATCCGTCTTTACAACTTCTCGTCATCCTTTACAAAGTTTGTTATTTTGTCGAACTTTTCATTTCACAAGTGTTTACACACTTGTGGTTTATAAAAATCATACTTGTTAGTGTAAGATCCGTCTTTTAGAAAACATGATTTCTTTGACGCTTGGTCCTTTGAAAATACCATTTGCAGATACGTAGATCTGCTAGTTTTAAACACTATTTTGCAAGTAAAAATACTTTTACACATGTTCATGTTTCATGTGTGGTAGAGTTTCACCTTTTAACCCTTGTATTATTCCAAACAAGCTTATGTTAAGATCCATGATCTTACCAAACCGGGTTAAACGATGATCCGAGCTACCACAACATAGATCGGGTCTAAATAATCACAACTTTCAATTACTACAACATTTACACAACTTATGTGCTATTAACCACCATTTTTAGCGTTTTAAGTAGACTTTAATGCTCCAAATTGCAAGATTCCGAGTTTTAATCGTTACACATCGTATTAACCACTTTAGATTAGTTCAAGAGAGTGTTTTAAGCATTATACCTCTAGCTCGAGGCTAGGGAAGAATCTACGCGCAAATGAGGTGGATAAAAACTAGATAAAGAGGTCCTTCGCGTTCCGTTTGCTCCAAGCTTCCTAATACGAGACCCTTGATGCTTGAATGACCTTGGAATGGCTTGATGAAAACCGAAAATGGTGGATGGGTGCTCAAGGGGGTTCGGCCGAGAGCTAGGTAGAGAGGGAGAGAAAATTGTGTTGGTTGTTTTGTGAAGTGAGAATTACATTGTGTTAATACATGAACTTATAGACAAAGATTAGGGTGATTAACCATTGGAAATTATGTCTCCTTGATATTGTGCATACACCATTAAACAAATCAATGAAGTATAAGTGTGTCCCCCATCTAGTTGGGGCCGGTTAGGAATGGGGGGGGGGGGTCCTAGTTCGATATCAACTAGATAGTTAGGATAAAAGTTAAGTTAAGTAGGTTAGGTTAAGTGCTTAACTTAGTTAGTAGTGTGTCACGCGTTACAAAGGGTGTTAGGGTACTCAGGGACCCTAACTGGCTTAGAAAAAGATAAATAGTGAAAATAACAATATTTTCGTGTTCCGGGTAAAGTCCGGTTGTTCGGTTGGATAGTAATCCGTTAAAGCGTTACTAAAGCTTTAAAGTGTCGTTATTATTCTTTTTAGTGACACAGCTTATTCCCGACACATTGGAAAGTGTCTAGTAATATTTTTCTCATGTTTTGGCACTTTATTAGCTAGCTAAAAGCTGAATTATTTTGTAAAGTGCTGAGTTTTGTACTTAGAGTACGTTTTAGGCACATCCAGTCATTGTGACTTATCCCTAGAGACGCAGTTCCACAACCCTTATATCCCTACACTCACTACTAGTGTAGCAAAATGTTTCTGGCTCGTACAGGCCTTAGAGGCAGTGTTTGCCTGATGCTGGCTTTATCAGCATGTTCAATAGGTTATCCGTGTATTGTGCTACTGTGCTTTTTGTGCATCATGTTTGTCACTAAGGTTCAGCATGTAAATAATGTAGTGACAGCAAGCAAGTATGATGCAAGTAAGTACATGTATCAGTATTCAAGTAGCAGTTCATCAGCTAGTTCAAACAAGCACAGTAATTAAGCAGTAATTAATCATTAGTTAAGTCGTACGGATACCTGGTTTAGGCGGGTTGTCACACCGGGGAGGACGGTCGTGAACTAATTACCTTAACCACTTGACCAATGTGTGATAGAGCA
This sequence comes from Helianthus tuberosus, assembly GCA_030545235.1. Classification (NCBI taxonomy): domain Eukaryota; kingdom Viridiplantae; phylum Streptophyta; class Magnoliopsida; order Asterales; family Asteraceae; genus Helianthus; species Helianthus tuberosus. Next base: position 72,819 of record JARYGA010031704.1, read on the forward strand.
TTGGGGTTTGGGCAAAAAATCTGGAGCCATCTGCAGTAATCGAGTTAATAACTCAAATCTATGAAATGTTTTATACTCATATCTGGTAACTAAAACGTGTTAACAAACTTTGAACTCACCAGCGTCGTCTGACACACTTGTCTGCATGCTTGCAGGTCGTTAGATTCTTGGTTATGGACTTGCTATCTGGGAGTGCTGGAGTGGTCATGGGTCGAGACTCTTGGATACTTGTTTCATTGGTTTTGAACACTTGTTTTGAAACAATTGATTAACAATTTACATTATGCTTCCGCTGAACGTTTACTGTGGCTTTAACTTATGACTTGGAATTATATTATGAAATGAATGGAATGTTTTGCTTAAAAATTTATTATAGTTCAATGTGATTGGTGGCTTGGATTCTGATACGTCACACGTCCCGCAATGTTTCCGCATGTGGTATTTTGGGGGTGTGACAGATGACCTCCATTTTGGTTGAAGATAATAATCTAACCAACCGAACACGTTGCAATGTCTGTGTTTCCCACCGTGCTATTTTTGTGTCACACAATGATTTCCCGGTTGGTCCGAACTTGGGAATTTAAAATTAGTTATGCAAGTACAAACATAAAATTCCAGAGGAGACGGTTCGTACTGTAGGATCGAGTTGTGACCCAAACGAGTCGTTCAGAAGAACTCTAGTCTGTTTCAGAGGCGGAAACTAAGAAACGGACGTGGAAAACAGCTTGTATCACTATTAAACGTCTTGTATATTGATAATAACACGAATACAGATCAAACGACGCGTCGGCAGCACTTCGGCTCCGGAATAATGAATAGTTACATATGATTTCGCTTGAGGTCCTATTTATAGAACAGAGATTTCGCTTGAAAGGGTCATGAGTCAGTTCAAGAGAAATTAACATAGTTGATTTCGCTTGAACATGTCACATGTCTCCTTCAAGCGAAATTACCACTAAAATATCCTAAAACCTCCTATTTTCTCGAACAACGTGCCCTGATCTAACAATTCTAATAAAAGACTCGATACAAGACGAAGTCGACAGACGCATGCACCAACAGACTCCCCCTCGAATGTTGACGAGTCTTAAGTGTCGAGTCTTCAACGTCTTCAGTCTTTATCAGTCTTTGGGCTCTAACAGACTCTTCCTCAACTTGTTGCAAAATACGTGAAATCGCATGATTTATGTGACTTACACAAAAACTTAACTAGTCTGATTAAAATCATCATTTTAATCAGTAAATAACATGTATTGTGTTAAAATATCAAGTCATTTCGAGTTGGGATGGTTATAGTAACGTTTAACGCAAAACTATGCGGTAAAACGGTCAAAATCGGCTTTTCGGAGGATTTTTATAAAACTGTTTTAGATCAATAAGTAAACTGATATATTTAGTTTAAATATAATTATTTTAACTAATTTTAAGTTTACTTGGTGTTTGGTTAGTCATACGTGACTTCCGACGCCCGAAAACGTTACCGAATCACTAAAATACGCGTTTTACAATGTGCACTAGCATAGGTTATTTATGGGTGAACCTTATGTGTTAAAATGTGTTATGTGATTTAGACATGTGTATATGATAATATGTTAAGTGTTGACATGATAGCGGGAATTAAGGCTATTCATGTACACTTGTGTGCTTAAAGCGGTAGAATCGGTAAAATCGCGTTAAATGTGTAACTTGTTTGTCGAGCATGAAAATTGATACATATAAGTTATTTTATGTATGCATGCTTTAAAAATGATAAAATAAATAAGTTAACGAGATTTCACGTGTTATGATGTTTAGTTATGTGTACGTTTATTTATATATATTACGACGCGCAAATCGTAGATATATTACGTATAAACGAGTGCGTTAACGGATTTACATGATAATGGTCACCAATAAAATAGTTCAAGTCACAAAATCTTAATATATATATATATATATATATATATATATGAACTCATATATATAAACGTGCCAACATAACCTAAAACGATAACTTTTTGAGAAAATCTCAAAGTTGTGTGAAAATTCTAAGATACAGAGAAACTTAGGGATTTTTGTGATATATTGATTGATAAATCGTTCCTACGTATAATAGGATGTGTAGAATCAATTTGTGAGACTGCGCTATTTAAAATACGCACCCAAAGGTGAGTGTCACTAAACCCCCTCTTTTTACTGTTTTGTATATGTTTTAGGGGATGAACACGCCTAAAAAGGGTTTAATAATGTTCTTGAATAAAACAAACCTTTTGATATAAATTAAATATTTTCATTGAAAGTATATGGATTTGTTAAATATATATGTTTTGGGGAGAAACAGTTTTGGTGAATATATGTTTCGGGAGAAACGGTTTTGGTAAATATATGTTTTGGGAAGAAACGGTTTTTGTTGAATATATATGTTTCTGGGAGAAACGGGGATTGTTACGGTGTTTCAGAGAAAACGACCGTGTAGTTGGGATGAATTTACTTGATCCCAGGGATTTCAGTAAATTCGTACAACATCATATATTAAATTTATCATATTAGTAGGATATATATATTGTACGTGAGGCAAGCATCATAGATGGCCTCGATATGGGCCATGCGCAAGTGATGTCATTTAATCATTTAAGTATTGCACGCGAGGAATTGTTGGTAGATCTATCAGGTTGACAACCCCGTCATGACCGGTCGCTCTGTGTCAAGTCAAACGATGAATTGATATTCTGTTCATAGTCTAGCATTGATTATACCTTCATTGTAAATATATAGTTCGTAATTTGTAGCCAACTTACGAGTCCGAACATTTGAGTTATTTTACAAGGAAATGAATTAACTTTCTTACAAATTATATGGATGTTTTATAATAAACACACAATTAGAAAGTTATTCCTTGGGTCAAATTGTTTTAAATTTGAATATGTGAACTCACCTTCCTTTGTGTTGACACTTGATTTTAACGTGTTCTTCATGTACTTGAGTTCGGCTTCGGGAATTATGGCGTATCTTGTGGTTGTTGATGCATGTTTGGGTTGATAATGTGTTGGACAAACTTTTAAAACTATTTGGGACAAATGTAATAAGATCCATAAGGATCAAACAACTAAACTATGTTGTGGTTGTGCCATGTTTTGAAACTTTATGTTTAAAATCTATGTTTTAATTAAGTTAAAATGTCCAACAATTAGATGCATCGTTCAACAAGATATTAATGGGCACCAACTTCCATCACCACTACGTTTTATATTCCACTGCGATGTTTTTGGGGTGTGACAGAAGTTGGTATCAAAGCCAATGGTTGTTAGCGAACTAGATGTTTTCTGGGAAAACTCTAGACTTCAACCAAAGAATTTTGAGATTAAAATCCAAAATTCGCGAAGCCAAAATTTTTGAATAAACATGGAAAATTTTATCATGTATGAAAACCATTGCGTGTTTATGTGCATACGTGATTATCTGCTTATTTGGGCCTTATGTGTTATTTTTCATTTGATCACACACTTACTTTGTACGGTTATATATGTCACAGATGTCGCACGAGCATGAGGTAATCGAGATTCATGACTCAAGTAGCGAGCCAGAATTCGAGACTTCACCCAGATCCATTCTACCAGAGATACCCATTACGACTCCACAGGTAGTTGGTATAGCTGAGTTCGCTTCGTCATTCCATGTTGATCCTGCTGCTTTTGCCAGCCAGGTAGACCCCCGATATGCTTTCACTAGCAACGGGTGGATAGACGACGACGATGATGTTCCTCCCTCGATTCACGAGACGGGACAATCATCAGGCACTGTACTAGTTATCGATGATGTGATTAGAGGTGTCCCTATGATTGGAGGATCTCTCAGTATTGCACCAGTGGTGGATGCCACTATTGTCACGGCTCAACCATTAGAGCCATCAGTTGTCACACCCCGACCACGTAGAACATACAAAACGTGGCGGAAACGTCGGGGAGTGTTGTAACAGAATTAATTGTTTCAAATCCATGGCAATTGAAGTTTCGTTTTATTAAACAAACAAGCGAGTTACATTGTCTTTAAACAAGAAACAAAGAGTATATAACAAAAATTAACTAGTTCTTGTCTCGTTTTAAGTCACTAAGGCACATGTCCGCCTAAGTATGTCTTGATAAGTCCTATGCTTCATCTCCTGAAAACACATGTGAAAATAGGTACGTCAGCATAAAAATGCCTGTGAGATACATAGGTTTTGTGAAAATAGAATTCATGACTTATGTTTGAGAAAATGTTTAGTCATGAACCTTGTAATTTGCTTTGTCTTGTAAATCATTTGAAAAACGATAAGATCAGATGATATGTATAAATGAACGTAAGGTTAAATGAATAACCATGTAAAATGAGTTCGTATAAGATAAGTTGTTTGTAAAACAATGTCTTGTGAAAAGTATGTTATTTGTATAAAATGTTATATGTCTCAAATTGAAATGGTTCAAATAACGCTACGATATGTAATACCATACAAACACTTATATATAGGAAGTACCAGCGGCGTATCCACCGTGCTTGTATCATATTACACACGCCTCGTTACTTAAATCACCTACTCAAACCAAACCACCAAGATGTAATGTTTAACAATTGTAGAAATGTTTATGTATAGTCAAATGTCTATTGTCAAATGTAAATCATGTCAACAGATACAAATGGTTCACACGGTTCAACAGTTACAAACGGTTCACATGGTTCAACAGTTACAAACGGTTCACACGGTTCAACAGTTACAAACGGTTCATATAATCAAATGGTTACGACGGTTTACATAGTCAAATGGTTACAACGTTTCAAAATGTAGTATAATGTGTTCATATGCTGGATGAGCATATGCAACAAAAATGCAATGTAATACAATGTACTAAGTATGCACACAATGGACATTCATAGCATAAGTGTAATGTAAAGTGATGTACTAAGTATGCGCACAATGGGCGTACATAGCATGAAATGTATTGTAAAGTGATGTACTAAGTATGCACACAATGGGCGTACATAGCATGAAATGTATTGTAAAGTGATGTACTAAGTATGCACACAATGGGCATACATAGCATAAAATGTATTGAAATCATGTACTATAAATGTACTAATAAACATAGCAAGTATATGATGTGGAAACAGGAAAGCATGAAAGTAATAAGTAGGCACATGTGTTTCACCCCAAAACAGTTTGGAAAACACTAAAAGAGGGGTCTATGTACTCACTTGAGATTGCTTAGTAGTCCTTGAGTAACAACCAAACAATGCTAGAGATCACGGATATCAAACGGCACCTAATATAGGTAACTATGTTAATAAACCGGACCTAAATCGGAGGATCGGATAGAATGAGGGTTCGTAAACCAAACGAGGGTGGAGACTCGTGTAATATGGTTTAACAAAGCCTACATACTAAATGAAACCTAACATAAGTGCTTTCGACCCATTACGATGTTTAAAATGAATTTTGGCATCAAAGGGGTATTTTGGTAATTTACCTAAGGCATATAAACTACCTATCATACAACTACTTAAACGCCGTGACCATAAGGTATAACCTCGGAAGGTTATTCCCTATATACTATGGTCACCTAATGTGTTTGGTCGGATCCTAATGATCGACCAAATGGGTCGGGTTCGAAGGTATAAGTGATTTCTTAGATCGCTTACCCTTACGACCCTAGACAACGTGGAAATCAGTAGGCATAGTCACAAGGGACTATAACCATCGTGATTACAATCACGTTGCGAAGTTCAAACGAACTTCGCATTGACCATAAACTGGTCAACGCAGAAAGTCAAACAAAGTTTGACTTTCGGACTCGAAAAACAATAAAAGAACGAAGGAATACTTACGAAGGGTCCCTGAATGCTAATCGTGATCCAAGTAGCTCAGGTATGAAACAATGGTTTCAACTTAGAGCTTCTAGGATCAGATTCTTATGGGTTTTGCAATGGGGGTGGATGGGTATTTATAGTTTTCGGGTAACCGTTAAGATCGTTTCATGGAAACCGTGCTCGAATCCCACCCGTACATGTGTTGGAATGTTATGGTATGTCAAATGGCCACTCACCATAAGGAATTGACATGTGGAAGAGAGATTGGGAGTGCAAAACAGCTGCAAACAGGCTGTTTAAACATTGAATCTGGTCTGACACTTCTAAGGCCCGTAGAGCCAACTTTAAGGCCCTAAAATGATGCCTAAACATTGTGGACATGAAACATGCTCAAAAATATGCCGGATGTTGGTTCGTTTGGTCGTACGATCGCGATGTTCGCTTAATTACGACGGAATGCGCACAAGCGCGAAAAACTATCCAAATTGCGCGAAGAATGGATTTTTCTCAAGCCAAACACTAAAATAAAATATTCTAGTGCTTACATAAATTTTTGGATGTCCGGATGTATTTAGAATGTAAGTTATGCGCGAAAGTGCAAACTTGTGCACTTTTTGACGCTTTTAGTCCCTGAATGACCCAAAAAGTTTATTTTAGCACACCGAACACCTCAAAGCCTATTTCTAAGATATGTAGAGGATATTTATGGTATGTTTAACTTATGGTCATGTTCCGGAAAGTCTGTTACAGTTCAAATTGGCATACTTTTGCAGTTTGTCAACTTTAGTCCCTATAAGCGATTTAACTTGTTTTTGCCATACCAAAGCCTTCAAAACTTATTTCTAAGTTATGTAAAGGTTATTTAAGGTATGTTAAGCCTATGTCACTATTCCAGAGTGTTTGTTGCATTAAACTGGTTATATTTACGCATTAGTGCGTGTATAACCTTCCAGAAAACGATTTAGAGCTTGAAATCGAACAAGAATTGATATGCGCAAAAGATACACATATTTATACAGATCCCAAGTATGAAATACAATATTTCATTGGTTTGGTATTTGTTTGATGGTCGCAGTGACACAGGTGTCACAGTCTCCCGTATTTAAGGAAATTTCGTCCCGACACTGCACGGGGCAGAAAGTATTCTCAATGCTCTCGAACCATTGAAGAAGCCCAGTCGCTCCCTATAACCATTGGCTCTGATACCATCTTTTCTGTCACACCCTGACCACGTAGAACATACAAAACGTGGCGGAAACGTCGGGGAGTGTTGTAACAGAATTAATTGTCTCAAATCCATGGCAATTGAAGTTTCGTTTTATTAATCAAACATGAGAGTTTACATTGTTTTAAACAAGAAACAAGGAGTACATAACATAAATTAACTAGTTCTTGTCTCATTTTAAGTCACTAAGGCACAGGTCCGCCTAAGTATGTCTTGATAAGTCCTATGTATCATCTCCTGAAAACACATGTGAAAATAGGTACGTCAGCATAAAAATGCCTGTGAGATACATAGGTTTTGTGAAAACAGAATTCATGACTTATGTTTGAGAAAGATGTTTAGTCATGAACCTTGTAATTTGCTTTGTCTTGTAAATCATTTGAAAAATGATAAGATCAGATGATATGTGTAAATAAGAGAATAATGTATGGTTAAATGAATAACCATGTAAAATGGGTTTGTATAAGATAAGTTGTTTGTAAAACAATGTCTTGTGAAAAGTATGTTATTTGTATAAAATGTTATATGTCTCAAATTGAAATGGTTCAAATAACACTACGATATGTAATACCATACAGACACTTATATATAGGAAGTACCAGCGGCGTATCCACCATGCTTGTATCATATTACACACGCATCGTTACTTAAATCACTTACTCAAACCAAACCACCAAGATGTAATGTTTAACAATTGTAGAAATGTTTATGTATAGTCAAATGTCTATTGTCAAATGTAAATCAGGTCAACAGATACAAATGGTTCACACGGTTCAACAGTTACAGATGATTCACATGGTTCAACAGTTACAAACGGTTCATATAATCAAATGGTTACGACGGTTCACATAGTCAAATAGTTACAACGGTTCAAAATGTAGTATAATGTGTTCATATGCTGGATGAGCATATGCAACAGAAATGCAATGTAAAACAATGTACTAAGTATGCACACAATGGACATACATAGCATGAAATGTAATGTAGAACGATGTACTAAGTACGCACACAATGGGCATACATAGCATGTAATGTAATGAAATCATGTACTATAATGTACTAACGAACATAGCAGGTATATGACGTGAAAACAGGAAAGCATGAAAGTAACAAGTAGGCACATGTGTTTCACCCCAAAACAGTTTGGAAAACAGTAAAAGAGGGGTCTATGTACTCACTTGAGATTGCTTAGTAGTCCTTGAGTAACAACCAAACAATGCTAGAGATCTCGGAATCAAACGACACCTAATATAGGTAACTATGTTAATAAACCGGACATAAATCGGAGGATTTAGATAGAATGAGGGTTCGTAAACCAAACGAGTATGGAGACTCGTGTAATATGATTTAACAAAGCCTACATACTAAAAGAAACCTAACATAAGTGCTTAATACCCATTACGACCCGTTTAGGCAGTTTATGCTACTTTAACGCGTCGTTCGCGTGAAACGCGTTCGGAACGCCTAACTAGTCCTATGACAAGTAAAATATTCCTTAACACATCTAATATTGTTACCAAATCAGTTTAGATACCAAAAGTTATGTTACATATGCTTAAAATGAATTTTGGCGTAAAAAAGGACATTTTGGTAATTTACCTAAGGCATATAAACTACCTATCATACAACTACTCAAACGATGTGACCGTAGGGTATAACCTCGGAAGGTTAATCCCTACCTACTATGGTCACCTAATGTGTTTGGTCGGATCCTAATGATCGACCAAATGGGTCGGGTTCGAAGGTATAAGCGATTTATGAGATCGCTTACCCTTACGACCCTAGACAACGTGGTAATCAGTAGGCATAGTCCCAAGGGACTTAATCATCGTGATTACAATCACGTTGCGAAGTTCAAACGAACTTCGCATTGACCATAAACTGGTCAACGCAGAAAGTCAAACAAAGTTTGACTTTCGGACTCGAAAAGCAATAAAAGAACGAAGGAATACTTACGAAGGGTCCCCGAATGCTATTCTCGATCCAAGTAACTCAGGTATGAAACAATGGTTTCAACTTAGAGTTTCTCAAATCAAAATTCTTGTGGGTTTTGCAAATGAAGGCATGGGGTATTTATAGGATTTCCCGAACCGTTAGGATCGTTTCTTGGAAAAAGTGCTTCAATCTTGGCCATACACTTGCACCCATGGTATTGTAATACCATGTGCACATCAAACCAGCCCATAGTATTGCCCAAAACCATGTGCAAAGGTGGTATAGGCCAGATTCAATGTTTCTGCACAGAAAGTTTCAAAAATGGCAGATTTGGTCCCTGTAGTGTAATAAGGCCTTTTCCGACGCGTTTAAGGCCCGTTAACCCCATTTCAAAGCTCTAAAATGAAGTTAAAGTAAAGGGAACTTAAAATGTTCTCAAAAATATCTCGGATGTCGGTTCGTTTAGCCGTACGGTTGCGTTGTTCGGCTAATTACGACGGAATGCGCATAAGCGCGAAAAACGATCCAAATGACGTGACGAATGGATTTTTCTTATGCCAAACACTAAAATAAAATGTTTTAGTGCTAACATAAATTTTTGGATGTCCGGGTGTATTCAGAATGTAAGTTATGCGCGAAAGTATAAACTCGTGCACTTTTTGACGGTTTTAGTCCCTGAATGACCCAAAAGTTTATTTTAGCACACCGAACCCCTCAAAGCCTATTTCTAAGCTATATAAAGGATATTTAAGGTGTGTTTAACTTAGGGTCATGTTCCGGAATGTCTGTTACAGTTCAGATTGGCATACTTTCGCAGTTTGTCAACTTTAGTCCCTGTAAGCGATTTAACTTGTTTTTGCCATACCAAAGCCTTTAAAACTTATTTCTAAGTTATGTAAAGGTTATTTAAGGTATGTTAAGCCTATTTCACTATTCCGGAGTGTTTGTTGCATTAAACTAGTTATATTTACGCATCAGTGCGCGTATAACCTTCCAGAAAGTGATTTAGAGCTTGTAATCGAACAAGAATTGATATGTGTAAAAGATACACATATTTATACAGATCCCAAGTATGAAATACAATATTTCATTGGTTTGGTATTTGTTTGATGGTCGCAGTGACACAGGTGTCACAGTCTCCCCTACTTAAGGAAATTTCGTCCCGAAATTTATTCGTAGGAGTCTATTTGTGACTTTGTTTCAAATAACCACCAGAGATATGCAAAGCATAATTTTGTTATTTTCCTCAACGGATACTTTTCAGAAGCGAAAATGAACGAACGTGGTCATTTTCTTCAACGGGTTCTTCGGAAATGGAAAATAAAGGATTTTTAACTAAACGGATATACATTTCCCTCAACGGATATTCTTCAGAAGTGAAAACGAATGGATGATTCATTCTTCCTCAACGGGTCCTTCGTCAGAAACGGGAATGAAGGAATAATCCACGGATATTCATTTCTCTCAATGGATATTCTTCAGAACGAAAATGAACAAACGGGGTCATTTTCCTCGACGGTTATTCTTCAGAATTTGAAATGAAGAAATAATCAACGGATATTCATTTCCTCAACGGATAATCTTCAGAAACGAAAATGAACTAACGGAGTCATTTTCAACGGTTGCTTCCTCAGGTACGGAAATGAAAGATTTAACAACGGATAATCATTTTCTCAACGGATAATCTTCAGAAACGAAAATGAACTAACGGAGTCATTTTCAACGGTTGCTTCCTCAGGTACGGAAATGAAAGATTTAACAACGGATATTCATTTCCTCAACGGATAATCTTCAGAAACGAAAATGAACTTACGGAGTCATTTTCAACGGTTGCTTCCTCAGAGTTGGAAATGAAGGATAAACGGATATTCTTTTCCTCAACGGATATTCCTCAGAAGTGAAAAATAAATAGCTAGTTCATTTTTCCTCAACGGATGCTTCATCAGAATTGGAAATGAATTGGGTTAACTTAGATACATGATAGAACTTGTTGTGATTTCTGTGCACTAAATTCCATAATTATGTATGCATCCATAATTACGTAATTGCTTGCACAGTCCGCACAGTTCGTTTTGTAATGTTGTGGGGAAGGATATCAAACTTGTGATGAGGGTGACTAGACTACCATATGGTCCTTTTAATTAGATCGACAGAGGATATTCTTAATTAGGCCATCAAGGAGTCCTTTCATCTATATCATCACATAATATTCCCAACCAGATTTTTGGATCGATCAGTTTAACTAGACCACTAAAGGGGTCTAATTATGAAGTAGTACTTTATAATCCAAGGGACTTAACTACAGCGTAGAAGTCCATTAAGGATTTTAGGTTGTACCTTTGGGTATCCTACTATGAATCTCTTATACAAGGATATGCAAGATTCTACGAGGATTTGGATAACATAATTTGAATCATATGACACATAAAAGGGAACACATAAGCACATAATTATTTAATTGTTATTATCTTGTTATTGATTGCTATTAACTTGGCACCTCGTACTTCGTTTCTCTTGGAAGAAACGGGTACTTAGGATTTTCGTGGAAAACGCAAGAGATCATACAATGGAAGAAATTTGGGGGTAGTCTCTTCTTCAAGGAATATGGTTCCTTGATTGTTGGTATTGTAGAGGATATGTTTATATATGTAACCACATAAACATACTAAAATGTAAATGAAAGATTTATTTATAACAACAATAACAACAACTGTTTCATAGATCGTGATAACAAATGAAAATAATACACAAGGCTCGATTATTTTCTACACAGCGTTGTCTCTTGTCGGTCTGATACTCATCTCTGTGCTGGATTTGCATTAGCAAGCCTTAGGCAATTCCTACGAAAATGGTCCATCTCGCCACAGTTGTAGTAAGACCCCGGTGGGAAACGAGCTTGAGCAGGATTGTTGCCAGCTTGATTTGGTGCAGCTGTGGTTGGGCAAACCCTCGCTGTATGACCTATAAGTCCGCAAACTTGGCATGTGCGGCACTTCACACCAGCATGATGATGTAGGCCACATTGGTTGCACAAGGGTGCAGTTCCGTTGTAGGGTTTCCTGGCAGGGGGTTGAGCTGGTTGGTTGGGGACGGCTTGATCATTGTGAGTAACCATGGCGAAGTTCTGAGAAGCCTTTCGCTTCTTTGACTTCTTAGGGGATCCAGTCTATTCATCCATGGTCTTTGATTCCACTTTTGAGTTCGATTCCTCGACCGGTTTCTTGTCACCCTTTCGGAAAAGCTTACGTTTCCGGATCTGAGATTCAGTCAAGGTTGCAGCTAGCTCAATGGTCTGCCTAACTGTAGTAGGGTTGCTACCAGTCATAATGTCTTGTATTGAGTCAGGGAGGCCATCAATGTACTTTTCGATTGCCTTATCCAACGGCGTGACCATGTTTGGGCATAACAGACTTAACTCCTCATAACGGTCCGTGTAGGCTCGATGCTCACCGCTATCTTGCTTCAAACCATCAAACTCTCTTTCCAATGCTCGCAGTTCATGACGAGGACAAAACTCCCTCATCATAAGAGCTCTAAGTTCAGCCCATGTCTGTGCTAGAGCAACTTCTGCACCACGGTCTCTCATAACCCCGTTCCACCATGTAAGGGCCCTCTTCTGAAACACACTCGAAGAAAACTCGACCTTGCGATTGTCAGGACACTGCACGTGGCGGAAAGTATTCTCAATGCTCTCGAACCATTGAAGAAGCCCAGTCGCTCCCTCAGAACCACTAAACTTGAGTGGTTTAGCCGAGTTAAAACTCTTGAAATTGCATGGACCATTGTTATTGTTGTTGGCTTGGTTCCATTGAGCAAAGAGGTTTGGGAATTGAGCAGCCATTTGCTGCGCAATAATTTCTGCCAGTTCGGCAGTCGCTATCTGGTTTTCGCGTCGAGGAGGCATTCTAAAAGAGGAAACATGAAAGGAAACGAGTGAGAGTATTAGACGAAAAGAATGAGATGAAACAAATCTGATGAAGCAAGGATAGTGGTCATTTGTTTGTTACTACAAAGCAACAAACGACCCTGGTGACTAATCAAAGTAAATGGATCAAAAATAATGTATCGCGAAGACATGCTCGCCTATAAGTGAACACTCATCCCAAGAATTCCCAGGTAAGCACAACTGGTCACGCGTCTGATGAGATATATACGAAGTGCTTGCCTAGACAGAAAACCCAGAATACAGGCATTCACCCTTCCAGTTTGCACGTGTTCACATTATTTAAAACCCAAAACCTTGACGAGATTTTGAAAACTCAAAGGGGTTCAAAACCTTATAACAGAGGGTTCAAAACCTTACAATAGAGGGTTCAAAACCTAGTAATCAATCATCCTAGAACAGATGATTAGTTTTCAAAGCGGTTTTGAAATTTATGTTCTTGTTGTGGTCGTCGCCTAAGGATTGGTGACGGTATTGTTTTATGACTAAACGCAAGTAAACTCGCGTTAGGGTCCTAGAAAGGTTATAGACTAGGTCAAAGCATTACTAATAACCTAATTCCCTATAACCATTGGCTCTGATACCATCTTTTCTGTCACACCCCGACCACGTAGAACATACAAAACGTGGCGGAAACGTCGGGGAGTGTTGTAACAGAATTAATTGTTTCAAATCCATGGCAATTGAAGTTTCGTTTTATTAATCAAACATGAGAGTTTACATTGTTTTAAACAAGAAACAAAGAGTACATAACATAAATTAACTAGTTCTTGTCTCGTTTTAAGTCACTAAGGCACAGGTCCGCCTAAGTATGTCTTGATAAGTCCTATGCATCATCTCCTGAAAACACATGTGAAAATAGGTACGTCAGCATAAAAATGCCTATGAGATACATAGGTTTTGTGAAAACAGAATTCATGACTTATGTTTGAGAAAGATGTTTAGTCATGAACCTTGTAATTTGCTTTGTCTTGTAAATCATTTGAAAAATGATAAGATCAGATGATATGTGTAAATAAGAGAATAATGTATGGTTAAATGAATAACCATGTAAAATGGGTTTGTATAAGATAAGTTGTTTGTAAAACAATGTCTTGTGAAAAGTATGTTATTTGTATAAAATGTTATATGTCTCAAATTGAAATGGTTCAAATAACGCTACGATATGTAATACCATACAGACACTTATATATAGGAAGTACCAGCGGCGTATCCACCATGCTTGTATCATATTACACACGCATCGTTACTTAAATCACTTACTCAAACCAAACCACCAAGATGTAATGTTTAACAATTGTAGAAATGTTTATGTATAGTCAAATGTCTATTGTCAAATGTAAATCAGGTCAACAGATACAAATGGTTCACACGGTTCAACAGTTACAGATGATTCACATGGTTCAACAGTTACAAACGGTTCATATAATCAAATGGTTACGACGGTTCACATAGTCAAATAGTTACAACGGTTCAAAATGTAGTATAATGTGTTCATATGCTGGATGAGCATATGCAACAGAAATGCAATGTAAAACAATGTACTAAGTATAAACACAATGGACATACATAGCATGAAATGTAATGTAGAACGATGTACTAAGTACGCACACAATGGGCATACATAGCATGTAATGTAATGAAATCATGTACTATAATGTACTAACGAACATAGCAGGTATATGATGTGAAAACAGGAAAGCATGAAAGTAACAAGTAGGCACATGTGTTTCACCCCAAAACAGTTTGGAAAACAGTAAAAGAGGGGTCTATGTACTCACTTGAGATTGCTTAGTAGTCCTTGAGTAACAACCAAACAATGCTAGAGATCTCGGAATCAAACGACACCTAATATAGGTAACTATGTTAATAAACCGGACCTAAATCGGAGGATTTAGATAGAATGAGGGTTCGTAAACCGAACGAGTATGGAGACTCGTGTAATATGGTTTAACAAAGCCTACATACTAAAAGAAACCTAACATAAGTGCTTACTACCCATTACGACCCGTTTAGGTAGTTTATGCTACTTTAACGCGTCGTTCGCGTGAAACGCGTTCGGAACGCCTAACTAGTCCTATGACAAGTAAAATATGCCTTAACACATCTAATATTGTTACCAAATCAGTTTAGATACCAAAAGTTATGTTACATATGCTTAAAATGAATTTTGGCGTAAAAAAGGGCATTTTGGTAATTTACCTAAGGCATATAAACTACCTATCATACAACTACTCAAACGATGTGACCGTAGGGTATAACCTCGGAAGGTTATTCCCTACCTACTATGGTCACCTAATGTGTTTGGTCGGATCCTAATGATCGACCAAATGGGTCGGGTTCGAAGGTATAAGCGATTTATGAGATCGCTTACCCTTACGACCCTAGACAACGTCGTAATCAGTAGGCATAGTCCCAAGGGACTTAACCATCGTGATTACAATCACGTTGCGAAGTTCAAACGAACTTCGCATTGACCATAAACTGGTCAACGCAGAAAGTCAAACAAAGTTTGACTTTCGGACTCGAAAAGCAATAAAAGAACGAAAGAATACTTACGAAGGGTCCCTGAATGCTAATCTCGATCCAAGTAACTCAGGTATGAAACAATGGTTTCAACTTAGAGTTTCTCAAATCAAAATTCTTGTGGGTTTTGCAAATGAAGGCATGGGGTATTTATAGGATTTCCCGAACCGTTAGGATCGTTTCTTGGAAAAAGTGCTTCAATCTTGGCCATACACTTGCACCCATGGTATTGTAATACCATGTGCACATCAAACCAGCCCATAGTATTGCCCAAAACTATGTGAAAAGGTGGTATAGGCCAGATTCAATGTTTCTGCACAGAAAGTTTCAAAAATGGCAGATTTGGTCCCTGTAGTGTAATAAGGCCTTTTCCGACGCGTTTAAGGCCCGTTAACCCCATTTCAAAGCTCTAAAAGGAAGTTAAAGTAAAGGGATCTTAAAATGTTCTCAAAAATATCTCGGATGTCGGTTCGTTTAGCCGTACGGTTGCGTTGTTCGGCTAATTACGACGGAATGCGCATAAGCGCGAAAAACGATCCAAATGACGTGACGAATGGATTTTTCTTATGCCAAACACTAAAATAAAATGTTTTAGTGCTTACATAAATTTTTGGATGTCCGGGTGTATTCAGAATGTAAGTTATGCGCGAAAGTGTAAACTTGTGCACTTTTTGACGCTTTTAGTCCCTGAATGACCCAAAAGTTTATTTTAGCACACCGAACCCCTCAAATCCTATTTCTAAGCTATATAAAGGATATTTAAGGTGTGTTTAACTTATGTTCATGTTCCGGAATGTCTGTTACAGTTCAGATTGGCATACTTTCACAGTTTGTCAACTTTAGTCCCTGTAAGCGATTTAACTTGTTTTTGCCATACCAAAGCCTTTAAAACTTATTTCTAAGTTATGTAAATGTTATTTAAGGTATGTTAAGCCTATTTAACTATTCCGGAGTGTTTGTTGCATTAAACTGGTTATATTTACGCATCAGTGCGCGTATAACCTTCCAGAAAGTGATTTAGAGCTTGTAATCGAGCAAGAATTGATATGTGTAAAAGATACACATATTTATACAGATCCCAAGTATGAAATACAATATTTCTTTGGTTTGGTATTTGTTTGATGGTCGCAGTGACACAGGTGTCACAGTACCTTTGGGTATCCTACTATGAATCTCTTGTACAAGGATATGGAAGACTCTACGAGGATTTGGATAACATAAATTGGATCACACAAAAACATAAAAGGGAACATATAAGCACATAACCACATAATTGTTTTCTTGGTTATTAATTGTTATAAACTTGTTATTTATTACGCCTTGTACTTCGTTTCTCTTGGAAGAAACGGGTACTTAGGATTTTCGTGGAAAACGCAAGAGATCAAAAAGTGGAAGAAAGTTTGGGGGTAGTCTGTTCTTCAAGGAATACGGTTCCTTGATTGTCGGTATTGTAAAGGATATGTTTATACATGCAATCACATAAACATATTAAAATGTAAAAAGATTTATTTATAAACAACGATAACAATTGTTTCTTGGACCTTGACAACAAAAGAAAATAATACATAAGACGTGATTATTTCTAAACGATGTTGTCTTCTAGTCAGTCAGATGCTCATCCCTGTGCTGGATTTGCATTAGCAAGCCTTGGGCAATTCCTACGAAAATGGCCCATCTCGCCACAGTTGTAGCAAGACCCCGGTGGAAAACGAGCTTGTGCAGGATTGTTGCCAGCTTGATTTGGTGCAGCTGCGGTTGGGCAAACTCTCGCTGTATGACCTATAAGTCCGCAAACTTGGCATGTGCGGCACTTCACACCAGCATGATGATGTAGGCCACATTGGTTGCACAAGGGTGCAGTTCCGTTGTAGGGTTTCCTGGCAGGGGGTCGAGCTGGTTGGTTGGGGACGGCTTGATCATTGTGAGCGACCACGACGAAGTTCTGAGAAGCCTTTCGCTTCTTTGACTTCTTAGAGGATCCAGTCTGTTCATCCAAGGTCTTTGATTCCTCGATTGGGTTCGATTCTTCGACCGGTTTCTTGTCACCTTTTCGGAAAAGTTTACCTTTCCTGATCTTTGATTCAGTCAAGGTTGCAGATAGCTCAATGGCCTGTCTAACTGTAGTAGGGTTGCTACCAGTCACAATGTCTTGTATTGAGTCAGTGTCACACCCCGACCGCGTAGAACAACAAAGCGCGACGGAAACATCGAGGCGTGTTGCAACAGAATTAATGTTTCATAACCATGGATACCAAAAAGTGTTTCGTTTTATTAAACATTGAATAATTACATCGTCTGGAAAATTAAATACACAATTTAAACATAGTCTATCATTGTTATTGAGTCACTAAGGCCTTGTCCAGTCCTATGTGAGCATGCATCCTATCAAACGATATCTTGCAATACCTGAAACATATGTGAAAACGAGGTCAGCAAAGAAATGCTGGCGAGATACATAGGTTTTGTGAAAATAAGATTCATGACTTCTGTTTTAAGAAAATGTTTAGTCATGAACCTTGTAATTTGCTTTGTCTTTGTAAATCATTTGAAAAACAAGTAGTTCAGATGATATGTATAAATAAGAAAATAATGCATGATTAAATGAATAACCATGTAAAATGAGTTTGTGTAAGATAAGTTGTTTGTAAATCAATGTCTTGTGAAAAGTATGTTACTTGTATAAAATGTTATATGTCTCAAACTGAAATGATTCAAATAACGCTACAATATGTAATACCATACAAACACTTATATATAGGAAGTACCAGCGGCGTATCCACCATGCTTGTATCATATTACACCCGCATCGTTACTTAATCATTTACTCAAACCAAACCAACCAATGTAAGAAGTCTATGTTTAAATCAATTGTCAAATGTATTGGGTAATATGTCAAAGTGTTCATGTCAAGATGTAAATCATATCAAAATGTCTATGTCAAATATCCATGTCAAATGTCTATGTCAAAATGTCATGTATGGCAAGTGAAATGTCTCAACTAAACCATATGCACAGAAACAAAGTATTGAAGTAAAACTTGTTTTAAATCAAAGTTATGTTTTGTGGGAAATGCATGATCAAATGTCAATCATGTTAAAATGTTTACCCAATCGTTAACCCTTTTTGTAAAATCGTTCTAGTCGTTCTTGTTTTAATTGTGAAACTACTTTATGGTCGATTCTCTAATAACATTCAAACCTTCTTGACGCGTTCCTCGCTCCATCTCGCTCTCGCTCTCGTTCTTAACAAACCCTTACCAAAGGATAAGTTAATAATTTCAGATTCAGTCGCTACCCACAACCCCCACACATAACAATGGGTGCAGTAAATAACGGGATTTGTCAGATCCTATGGTACCATAACCTAATACTGGTCGGCTTGATCATTGCTAATGAATGTCATCGGTCATGTAAACTACAACCAACAAGTTTGTTCACTTTTTGAAATTGTTATTAGTTTTTGAAATCATTGTATTCGTTCTTGAAATCATTGTATTCGTTCTTGAAATCATTGTTAGCGTTCTTGAAATAATTGTTATTGTTCTTGAAACCACATAGTAATTGTTATTGAAATCATTGATAAAGCATTTAGCACATATGAGTCACCCCAAAACAGTTTGGAAAACAGTAAAAGAGGGGAATAATGTACTCGCCTGGGAGTGCTTAGGAGTCTTGAACAACTACCAAGTAAGCTAGAGGAGTCCCGGAAATCAAACGGTACCTAACATAGGTAACTACATAATTAACCCGGACCTAAATCGGAAGACTGGGTAGCAGGAGGGTTTGTAAACCAAATGAGTGTAGGAACTCATATGATATGGTTTAACAAAGCCTACATACTAAATGAAACTTAACCTAAGTATTATCGACCCATCGCGACCCATTAAGGTAACTTATGCTACTTTAACGCGTCGTGCGCGTGAAACGCGTTCGGACCGTCTAACTAGCCCTATGACAAGTGTTATATGCCTAAACATGTTACATAATCAGTTATGTGACAAAGGTTTAGGTTACATATGCTTAATTACCAATTATACATGAAAAGGGTATTCTGGTAATTTACCTAAGGCATATAAACCACCTATCATACAACTACTCAAACGATGTGACCATAGGGTATAACCTCGGAAGGTTATTCCCTACCTACTATGGTCACCTAATGTATTTGGTCGGATCCTAATGATCGACCAAACTGGGTCGGGTTCGAAGGTATAAGCGATTTATCAGATCGCTTATCCTACGACCCTAGACAACGTGGTAATCAGTAGGCATAGTCCCAAGGGACTATAACCAACGTGATTACAATCACGTTGCGAAGTTCAAACGAACTTTGCATTGACCATTACTGGTCAACGCTGAAAGTCAAACAAAGTTTGACTTTCTGACTCGAAAAGCAGTAAAATAAGGAAAAGAACGAAAGAATACTTACGAAGGGTCCCCGAATGCTAACCTCGATTCAAAAATCTCAGGTATGAAACAATAGTTTCAACTTAGAGTCTCTCAAATCAAAGTTCTAGTGATTTTAGCAATGGGGGTGGATGGGTATTTATAGGAATACCCGAACCGTTAAGATCGTTTCATGGAAAACGTGCCTTAATCCCATCCGTACATGTGTTGAAATGTCATGGTGTTTAGGTGTTTAAATTCCATCCATACATGTGTTGAAATGTCATGGTGTTTAGGTGTTTAAATTCCATCCATACATGTGTTGAAATGTCATGGTACCAAAATTCCATCCTTATCCGCTGACTAAGCAAGTTTAGAATGTGTGGTTGTGAATTAAACAACGGCTAATACATCGAATCTGGTCCCGAATGCGAAAAACGAACCAAATGACGCGACGAATGGATTTTTCTTATGGCGAACACTAAAATAAAATATTTTAGTGCTTACATAAATTTTTGGATGTCCGGATGTATTCAGAACGTAAGTTATGCGCGAAAATGCAAACTTGTGCACTTTTTGACACTTTTAGTCCCTGAATGACCCAAAAGTTTATTTTAGCACACCGAACCCCTCAAAGCCTATTTCTAAGCTATGTAAAGGATATTTATGGTATGTTTAACTTATGGTCATGTTCCGGAAGGTCTGTTACAGTTCAAATTGGCATACTTTCGCAGTTTGTCAACTTTAGTCCCTGTAAGCGATTTAACTTGATTTCACCACACCAAACCTTCCAAAACTTATATATAAGTTATGTAAAGGTTATTCAAGGTATGTTAAGCCTATTTCACTATTCCGGAGTGTTCGTTGGATTAAACTGGTTATATTTACGCATTAGTGCGCGTATAACCTTCCAGAAAGCGATTTAGAGTTTGAAATCGAACAAGAGTTGATATGTGCAAAAGATACACATATTTTTACAAATCCCAAGTATGAAATACAATATTTCATTGGTTTGGTATTTGTTTGATGGCCGTGGAGGCACAGGTGTTACAGTCTCCCCTACTTTAGGAAATTTCGTCCCGAAATTTATTTAGAGGAAACTTGCGAGAGTTTAAAACATAAAGTTGAAAAGATTAAACAACTTTGGTTAGGGTTCTGAACTTCTAGTAATCTTTAATAACATCATGATTGCAATGTAAGAGGGATACTTATATACAAGTATATGAAGCGTCATTGGTGCGTCCACCGTACCTCCATTACATCGTTCTCATTTCGTTATTGTTGTCACTATCGGTTCTTACACATAATAAATATTACTGGGTTTCTATGCACTAAATTTCATAATTATGTACGCGTCCATAATTAGACAATTCCTTGCACAGTTCACACAGTCTATTTTATAATGTGTAGGGTAAAACCAAATGAACAAACCTGTGATGAGTGTGACTGGACCACCATAGGGTCCTTTCAGCTGTATCATCACATGCCATTCTTAACCAGATCTTGAATCAATCTTTTTGACTAGACCACTAAAGGGTCTCTCATCGAATCATGGAATGGTACTATATAACCCAAGGGTCTTAACTACCAGGTAGAAGCCCATAAGGATTTAAGGTAGTACCTTTTGAATATCCTACTATGAATCCCTCATATGAAAACATGAAAGATTCTATGAGGATTTGAAAAATCGGATCACACAAAAATCATAGAGGAGAACACATAAACACATAATTGCATACTCGTTCAATCGCATAATCGTTCAATTTGACCTATAATTTGTTATCTTTGGACACGGGTATTTAAAGCATACCAGAAACCCAATCCGTGGATTTCCTTTGGCACTTTAAATATTTTCAAGAATCTAACTATGAAGATAGGAAGATCTTAAAAGGAATTCGGGTTGTCCTAGTTGAGTTGTTTTGTACATTTTAAAGTGTACAAGGAATTCAATCAGGGCTCCGATGTCAACGAAGGTGTTGATCGTGATCGGCTCAGGACATGAATAGATCAAGATGTCATAAATAATAACAATGACGATCTGATCCAAATAAGGCTTGCAGACTCTATTTATTAAGTTCTTGAAGATGGCTGGAGTATTTGTCAACCTAAAAGGCATGACTGTAAACTCGTAATGGCCATACTTCATGCAGAAAACCGTTTTGGGAATATCTTCTTCGAGAATACAAAGTTGATGATACCCAAAACGCAAATCGATCTTGGAAAAGCATGAACGCTATGCAGTTGATCGGAGAAATCGTTGATTTAAGGTAGGGGGATATCGATTCTTGATGGTAAGCTTACTAGGCTTACGTTAATCGATATACATTCGAAAAGATCCATTTTTTTTTCTTTTCACAAGGAGAACAGGAGTTTCTCCAAGGCGAAAAGTTCGGACGGATGAATCCTTTATCAGACAACTCTTGAAGCTGTTTTGATAATTCTTGCATCTCGAACGGTGCAAGACGATAAAATACTTTAGATTTAAAAGAAACCAGTGTTTGAGGTTCTTAGGGAGATCTCAAGTGATCGTAAAAATGACAGAACCACACGAGTAGTTTTGTCTTTGTGTTGACATCACAAGGTTGAATCAAACATTCATACAATTGCGTTAGTTAGAAAATAAAACCACAAATTTTTATTTATATAACAACCGCATTGTTTTTAAATGTTACAAGATACCAACCAGAGGAAAAACAAAATACTAATTGTTCACTCCTTCATCATTGAGTGCCTCATTGATGTTAAACACTCGACCACGTGCTGGATTCACATTGACGTTGACATTCGCATTTGGGTTTGCGTTAGCATTTGCATTCACCAGTCTCGGGCAGTTGTGGCGGAAGTGACCAATCTCTCCGCAGTTGAAACATGAACCCAGTGGAAATCTCGCAGCATTCCCTTGAACCGGAGCTTGAACCTGAGCAGCCTGATTTTGTCCCAAACGACAAATCTTGGCCAAATGCCCAAGTTTACCACACGTCGTGCATTGCCAGCAAGCTTGTTGTACTGCGTGATGACCGTTGCAGCGTGCACAATAAGGTGCGGTACCGGCATATGCTTTCTTTGCAGGTGGCTGAGCTGGTTGGTTCCGCGGGTTCTGAGCAGTCTGTGCTGTAACAGCAAAATTTTGGGCACCCTTTCGCTTCTTTGATTTCTTTGACGTCTCACCTTCCTTACCCTTCTTGTTTTGGCCTTTCTTGCTATCCTCCTTGTCAGCTGACTGTTTCTTGCCCTTGTCACCCTTCCTGTGTAACTTGTTCTTCCGAATCTGCGACTCAGTCAATGTCGCTGATAACTCGATCGCCTGACGGAGTGTGGCAGGGTTACTACCAGTAAGGATGTCTTGTACCGAGTCAGGTAGGCCGTCGATGTACCTTTCGATAGCTATGTCAAGTGGGGTAACCATTGTCGGGCAAAGCAGACTCAGCTCCTCAAACCTATCAGTATACGCCCTGTGCTCACCACTATCTTGCTTCAACTCATCAAATTCCTTCTCCAAAGCTCGCTGCTCATGACGAGGACAGAATTCCCTCATCATCAGAGCCCTAAGTTCAGCCCATGTCTGTGCGAGAGCAACTTCCGCACCTCGGTCTCTCATTACCCCATTCCACCATGTAAGAGCCCTCTTCTGAAACACGCTCGAGGAGAACTCGACCTTGCGATTATCCGGGCACTGCACGTGGCGAAAAGTATTCTCAATGCTTTCGAACCACTGAAGAAGCCCAGTTGCTCCTTCAGAACCACTAAACTTGAGTGGTTTAGCCTGGTTGAAATCCTTGTATTTGCATAGCACATTGTTGTTGTTGTTGGCTTGGTTCCATTGAGCAAAGAGGTTTGGGAATTGAGCAGCCATTTGCTGCGCAATGATTTCTGCCAGCTCGGCAGTCTCTATCTGGCTTTCGCGTCGAGGAGGCATTGTCTAAAAGAGGAAACATGAAAGGAAACGAGTGAGAGAATTTAGACGAAAAGAATGAGATGAAACAAATCTGATGAAAGCAAGGATAGTGGTCATTTGTTTGTTACTACAAAGCAACAAACGACACACAGCGACTGATCAAAGTAAATGGGTCAAAAATAATGTATCGCGAAGACATGCTCGCCTATAAGTGAACACTCATCCCAAGAATTCCCAGGTAAGCACAACTGGTCTCGCGTCGGATGAGATATATACGAAGTGCTTGCCTAGACAGAAAACCCAGAATACAGGCATCCACCCTTCCAGTTTGCACGTGTTCACACTATTTAAGACTCAAAACCTTGTCGAGATTTTGAAAATTCGAAGGGGTTCAAAACCATATAACAGAGGGTTCAAAACCTTACAATAGAGGGTTCAAAACCTTGTAATCAATCATCCTAGAACAGATGATTAGTTTTCAAAGCGGTTTTGAAATTTATGTTCTTGTTGTGGTCGTCACCTAAGGATAGGTGACGGTATTGTTTTATGACTAAACGCAAGTAAACTCGCGTTAGGGTCCTAAGAAGGTTATAGACTAGGTCAAAGCATTACTAATAACCTAATTCCCTATAACCATTGGCTCTGATACCATCTTTCTGTCACACCCCGACCGCGTAGAACAACAAAGCGCGGCGGAAACATCGAGGCGTGTTGCAACAGAATTAATGTTTCATAACCATGGATACCAAAAAGTGTTTCGTTTTATTAAACATTGAATAATTACATCGTCTGGAAAATTAAATACACAATTTAAACATAGTCTATCATTGTTATTGAGTCACTAAGGCCTTGTCCAGTCCTATGTGAGCATGCATCCCATCAAACGATATCTTGCAATACCTGAAACATATGTGAAAACGAGGTCAGCAAAGAAATGCTGGCGAGATACATAGGTTTTGTGAAAATAAGATTCATGACTTCTGTTTTAAGAAAATGTTTAGTCATGAACCTTGTAATTTGCTTTGTCTTTGTAAATCATTTGAAAAACAAGTAGTTCAGATTATATGTATAAATAAGAAAATAATGCATGATTAAATGAATAACCATGTAAAATGAGTTTGTGTAAGATAAGTTGTTTGTAAATCAATGTCTTGTGAAAAGTATGTTACTTGTATAAAATGTTCTATGTCTCAAACTGAAATGATTCAAATAACGCTACAATATGTAATACCATACAAACACTTATATATAGGAAGTACCAGCGGCGTATCCACCATGCTTGTATCATATTACACCCGCATCGTTACTTAATCATTTACTCAAACCAAACCAACCAATGTAAGAAGTCTATGTTTAAATCAATTGTCAAATGTATTGGGTAATATGTCAAAGTGTTCATGTCAAGATGTAAATCATATCAAAATGTCTATGTCAAATATCCATGTCAAATGTCTATGTCAAAATGTCATGTATGGCAAGTGAAATGTCTCAACTAAACCATATGCACAGAAACAAAGTATTGAAGTAAAACTTGTTTTAAATCAAAGTTATGTTTTGTGGGAAATGCATGATCAAATGTCAATCATGTTAAAATGTTTACCCAATCGTTAACCCTTTTTGTAAAATCGTTCTAGTCGTTCTTGTTTTAATTGTGAAACTACTTTATGGTCGATTCTCTAATAACATTCAAACCTTCTTGACGCGTTCCTCGCTCCATCTCGCTCTCGCTCTCGTTCTTAACAAACCCTTACCAAAGGATAAGTTAATAATTTCAGATTCAGTC
>JARYGA010031705.1:0-29235 GCA_030545235.1 Helianthus tuberosus
TTTGTTTTCGGCTTTAATTTTCTGTTTGCAAACGGGGGTGTAGCTGGTTGTTCTGATTTGTGCGTCTGATTTCGGATCTGAGTTCGTTAGTCTGATTTCGAATTCACATCTGATTTCGGCTTTCATCTGATTTCGGCTTGTTGTTCTGATTTCGGCTTGTTGTGCTGATTTCGGCTTCTTGTTCTGATTTCGGCGCTTCTGAGGTGCTTCCAGATTTCGAGATTAGGGTTTTGTGTCGTGGTTTTCTGTTTGCGAAGGTGGTGCGGCTTCAGCAGGTTTCTTTATTCATTGTTTTGGCTGGTTTATTGATCACAATCTGTCCGAATGGAGAGCCAATCTGCAGAAAACTCAAATGTGTTTGCCAAAAAAATTAAGAACATTGACGGTAAAACATTTGAGCCAAGACAAACATCCTCTTTGGCGACTAGGGTTTCTGAAATGCCGAGTAAGAAGGTATGTTTTATGATGCCGCTTAATGATACTGAACATGTTATTGGTTGTTCTGATTCTCCTAATCAGAATTATGCGAAAGTCTTTGATAATAGAAAGGTAGCATTTGTGTTACCGGTGAATGATATTAGTCCTACTCGAGTTCAAAATCTGAATAAAGATGATAATGCTCATGTCCAATCTTATGCGGATGTGGTCCTACATGAACGAATTGAGCAGGGGGATACTAAGAGGGGTGGGGATTCAATTCAGAATCAGAATGAAGATGAAAACAATAGGAAGGCCAATGATGCGGTTGTTCAAATTCCTAAAGTCAATTTTCGACAACTAAAATCAGATGTATCATTGGATGGAGTGGATGTAGTGCTTCCGATTGATTCGGTTCGCCAGGTTAATAACAGGTTAGCAAACACTCTTTATGGTTATTTCCTGGGGGATAGGATTGCATATCCAGTAGTTGAATATTTTGTCAGAACAAATTGGAAAAAACATGGTCTTCAGAAAACTATGATGAATTCAAATGGTTTCTTTTTCTTCAAGTTTGAAGACAGAAAGGGCATGGATACTGTTCTTGAAGGGGGACCGTGGCTAATCCGTAACAAACCTATGTTTCTCAACATTTGGTCTCCTACAAACACCCTGAAAAAAGAAGAGGTTAAAAAGGTTGCAGTTTGGGTTAAATTGCATGATGTTCCGCTAGTGGCATATTCTGATGATGGTTTAAGCATGTTGGCTTCAAAAATTGGGTCCCCTGTGCGTCTGGATTCGTATACTAGTGATATGTGTAATGAGGCTTGGGGAAGGAGCAGCTATGCTAGGGCTCTCATTGAAATATCAGCTGATCACGAGTTGAAAGAGACTCTAACCATGGCTATTCCTGAATTGGATGGGAACAAATATGTTAACGAGACTATTCGGGTGGAGTATGAATGGGAACCTCCGAGATGTGTCCACTGCTGTGTATTTGGGCATGATTCTGAGGAGTGTCCAAAACGCATTCGACCGACAGTGAAACCTCCTACTTATAGACCGAAAGTAGATGAGGATGGTTATACGGAAGTCAAGACAAAGAAGAATGTAAAGAAAAGCGGTTTTCAAGTTAACAATCAAAAGCCTAAGTTTGAATATAGACCTGTGGATAAAAAGAAAAAGGCAGTGGGTTCTGCTTACATGAGTGCGAGGAGCACTAGTTCTTCTAAGGTTCAAACATATAATTCTTTTAGCGCTCTTGGGTTTGTTGGAGGGAACGGGGATAAAGGGAGATGTGAGCCAAATGAGGAGTCTGATGATGACGGGGTAGAGGTTGTATATGATGAAACGAATGAGTTTATGACATCGGGTACTCATCCTACGTCCTCCAGTACAGGGGCAAGCACCTCTCACATAAAGTTGTCTAATGGATAGGTGGCGTCTTTTTCATGCTAAAGGGCTGCCAGTTGGTAGCAATTTCATTTTTGACGATGGCGGTTGACGTCTTTTGTTTGTTTTTTTTTTTTCATTTGTCTACTAGTTAGTCATTATCATGATTGTAGTAGGCTAGATTAATGTGGTAACTTGGTTTGTTTGGTTTTTGTTTACATATATGGGGCATGTCCTGTATATGAACTAGTGGGGAATTCATCCTCACTACTTGTACTTATTTGGCGGTTGTCTATAATAGAATCACCGGGGTAACCCTTTACCCAAAAAAAAGTCGTAAGTCAAGCGGTCTAAACAACCGCTTAGACTTTCGAACTTGACCCGTTTGGTCGATCATTAGGATCCGACCAAGCATGTTTAGTGACCATAGTTGCATACGGAATAACCTTCCAAGGTTATACCTTATGGTCACATAGTTTAAGTAGTTGTATGATAGGTAGTTTATATGCCTTAGGTAAATGACCAAAATGCCCTTTTCATGCATAATTGGATTTTAAGCATATGTAACTTAAACATTTGCCATTTAACTGATTATGCAACATATTTAAACATGTTTAGGCATATAATACTTTTTTTTTTGGTAAAGGGTTACCCCGGTGATTCTATATATTCACAACCAAAAAAAGAACAAGTAGTGTAGAGAGCCTACACCAGTTCAATCATGAGACATGCCCCATGAAAGTAAACCAAACAAAACAATAAACCGAAACTTAAACCAGGAAAGAAAACACCTAGACAAACATCTAGTCAAACAAAAAACTACAAACTAATCAGCCTCCATCATCTTTACTTTCGGTTGTAATCTCCCAATCTCCAAGCAGCTTTCGCACCCTATCATTGTTCTTTAGCTTCGCTCCCATCAACTTGTATCTCACTGTTTTCAGAATAATATCCTTTACCATTTCGGGTGGACGCACTTGATTTTTAAACAACCTAGCATTCCGCTCTTGCCAAATAGTATACGCAGCTGCCGCAACTAGAAGCTTAGCAACATAAACCTCAGCTTTCTTTGACCGAACTCGAGCACACAACCATTCGATGATATCCACCCATCTCGAACTCACGGACGCCATCCCCACTTTATTTCGAACCATATGCCATACTTTATCGGAGAATTTACACTCAAAAAATAGATGTGAATGAGAATCAAAATTCTCATAGCATAACAAACAGCACATCATATTCATGTTTTTTCGCCTAGATAGATCCCACTGCAGAATTTTGTCTTGAGTAAGAAGCTTTCCCTTCATTATCAACCACATCATAAACGCATGCCTAGGGATACATTGGGCAAACCAAACAATGCCGCTCCAGTCCACCTCTGATTCTCTATGCCGAACCGAATGCCAAACAGCCGACGAAGAGAAATCCTGAAAATCACCACCATCTTTCCATAGCAACCGGTCAGGTTTTGACGGTTCTAACTGAAAGTGATCCAGCTGAATGAGAACAGGGAAAAGATCCCTCCATGCCACAGGCCAATTCCACGTTCCGTTAGAGAAAATATTGAACACGGTGTCATCCAACCGAAAATCAGCATCTGTAATAGTTCTTGGCGACAGAAAATCACCAAGAGGCCCCAAATCACTCCAAAAATCAAACCAAGCTGATGTATTACGGCCATTCCCTACGTCGGACCAAACATGTTTTCGAATCAAAGGCCCCATCTGAATAATCTTCCTCCATGACCAACATGAATTCGACGGCGCTTTACAAACCCAGAAGCTCTTGCCTTTTAGCCGATAAGAGTGAACCCACTCGACCCATAGGGATTCACGTTTCATCACAATACTCCAAATATGAGACGCCATCAGGGCTTTATTCATATCCCCAATACGTCTAATGCCTAACCCACCTTCATACTTAGGGGTACAAACCGTTTTCCACGAAACTTTTGCTTTACCTCTACTAAACGACACATCTTGAGACCATAAGAAATTTCTCATTCTAGCTTCAAGTTCCTGAACAACCCGAGTTGGCAACATAAACACCGAGGACCAATAAATATGCATAGAAGACAGGACTGATATGATAAGTTGAAGACGACCCGCAAACGATAACAATTTGTTCTTCCAGTGCATAATACGTTTCTCTAATTTTTCCACAAGCACACGGCAATCATTATATCTAAGCTTAGAAGAAATAAGAGGGACCCCCAAGTACTTGACAGGTAACTTACCTTCCACAAAAGGCATAATGTCCAGAATCGCCTGTTTAACATGATCTTTAACATTACAAAAGAAAACCGTACTTTTCTGGTGGCTAGGCACTAACCCCGACAGACTCCTTCGGAAGAACAACATCACAACCTTCTTGGACAACCGAACTAGATAAAGATCGAAAATTAACTTTCTGCTCTTTGTTGGCTGTCACCGAATCAGCATAAGACTTAGGTTTAGAGCTACTACTCTGAACCGAATGTAAACCCTGAAAACCATATGCATCCATATTATCCGCTGGACTTTGATTCACCGACGGCAGAACAGGAACGGTGATCTTTTCCAATTCATTAATAACATTAAACATCTTCGGATCAGACTGAACATTCTGCATCGTACCTCTCCTAGGAAGCAAAGGATTGCCATCTATATTGACCACTCTACTCGCTAATCCCTTAAACGGTAATGGCGGCTTACCTCGATCATCCCTAGGAACATCATCCGATTTTGAAAGATCATCCATTGAACAAACAACAACTCTCTCCTTTAAGCAGCAAAAGAAACAAGCATGCACGCAAAATCAACGTATAATCAAGAGACCAAGCGATCGAAAAACGAAAACACAAGAAACCCTAATTTAGCTTGACGACAAACAGAAAAGAAAACCCTAGAATTAAGTCAATCCTTTCGCTAACTAGTTCGAATCAGATATACTGATAAATCAGTAAACCGATAATCAGACTGTTATACGAAAATCATGAAGAAAAAGCTAAGGTAAGAAGAGGAACCAAAATCGCCATAGCTAGAGAGAGAATTACACGCCTCATTATCGGCATATAATACTTGTCATAGGACTAGTTAGATGTCTCGAACGCGTTTTACGCAAAGTAGCGTAAGCTACCTAAACGGGTCGTAACGGGTCGAAAGCACTTAGGATAGGTTCCGATTTAGAATGTAGGCTTTGTTAAACCATATCACATGAGTTCCAATACTCATTTGGTTTACAAGACCTCATTCTGTCATATAATACTTGTCATAGGACTAGTTAGATGTCTCGAACGCGTTTTACGCTAACGACGCGTTAAAGTAGCGTAAGCTACCTAAACGGGTTGTAACGGGTCGAAAGCACTTAGGATAGGTTCCGATTTAGAATGTAGGCTTTGTTAAACCATATCACATGAGTTCCAATGCTCATTTGGTTTACAAGACCTCATTATGTCCGATCTTCCGATTTAGGTGTCGATTTATTTACTAGTGATTCGATCATTAGGTGCTGCTTGAGTTTCCTTGGTTTGATTGAGCTTGTTGAGTTCTTTAGATTGAGGATACTTTGCACTTTGATGTGAGTACATAGTTCCCCTGTTTTACTGTTTTCAATTGTTTTGGGGTGATTCATATGTATTAAAACGATTTCGATATTTTAACGATGGTTTCAAAAACGATTAATATGGTTTATATTAAACTAATAACGATTTCGATAATGTGAACAAACTTGATGGTTGTAGTTACATAACGGATGACATTCATTAATTTTGGCCGAACCGACCAGTATTAGGTTATGGTACCATAGGATTTGACAAATCCCATTATCAGACTAAACCCATGGTTATGTGTGGGGGTTATGTAGGTAACGACCGAATCTGATGATTGTTAACTTACCCTTTGGTGGTTTGTTAATGCGAGTTTCGAGATAGTCGAATCACGAAGGTTTGAATGTTATTAGCGAGACGACCAAAAGTAGTTTCACAATTAAAACGAAAAGGATTTTGGGACGAGTTAAACGATTTGAAACGACTTAAACGAGATAAACGACTTGATTAAACGATTGGTTTTGAGTTGTGATTAGATAATGGGACAGGTGTAGCATGATAAAAGCATGGTAGATACGCCGTTGGTACATCTAATATATAAGTGCTTTTATTATATTATATCCCGAGTCATTATTTAGTTCACTTGGATAAACAATTTTGAAACGATGTCAGACATCAAGGTTTTCGAAATGATATAAACCATACGAGTTTTATTAACGAGTTTTTACGAGATGTTTTACGATTTGGTTACTAAACCAAATGTTTTTGGGTTAAGAATCATGGCTACGAGATTTTATAAACTATAACCAACTTGATTTGAGTTGATTAATTATGTTGCAATACACTTTTCAAAACGAAGTTTGTACTTTTGACTCTTGTAGTCTAATGAGGTACTGCAACATATAAACGAGCCATGAGTCCGACACTCTCACAAAACCTATGTGCTCGCCATCAATTCTTTGCTGACTTTTTTTACATATGTTTCAGGTGGTGTTGCATGATATTGGTTGCTAGGATGCATGTTCATATAGGATCTGGACAAGGCCTTAGTGACTTAATAACGATGATAGACGATGTTTAATTTGTTTGTTTGGTTTAAGACAATGTGATTTACTTAATGAATCAATAAAACGAAACTTTTAATTACCATGGTTGTGAAACAATAATTCTGTTACAACACTCCCCGACGTTTCCGACGCGGTTTCGTTGTTTTAACGCGGTGAAGAGTTGGTATCAGAGCCAATGGTTATAGGGAATTAGGTTATTAGTAATGCTTTGACCTAGACTATAACTTTCTAGGATCCTAACGCAAGTGTTCTTGCGTTTAGATTTTAAAACAATACCGTCACCTATCCTTAGGTGATAACCACAACGAGAACACAATAACGAATCTGCTTCGAAAATTAATCATCTATTCTTGGATGATTGATTATAAGGTTTTGAACCCTCTTAGTTTTTTAAAATCTCGTCAAAGTTTGGGTCTAAATAATGTGAACACGTGCAAACTTGAAACGTGAATGCCTGTACCATGAGTTTTCTGTCTAAGGCTAGCGTGTTCGTACAAATCCGCAGTATCGAACCAGTCACTCTTACCTAGGAACTCTTGGGGTGAGTGTTCACTTATAGGCGAGCATGTCTTCGCGATACATTATATTTGTCACACCCCGACCGCGTAAAACAACAAATCGCGGCGGAAACATCGGGGCGTGTTGCGACAGAATTAATTGTTTCATAACCATGGCATACAAAGTTGTATTTTATTTATAAACAAAGGTGTTACATTGTTTCAAACAGGAAAAATAAAGAGTTCAGAACATAATTAAACATAGTCTATCTTCTTTTAAAGTCTCTAAGGCACAGGTCCGCCCTAGTATCATGAACAACATCCTATGGAAAAGCACCTGAAAACACATGTGAAAATAGGTACGTCAGCATAAAAATGCCTGTGAGATACATAGGTTTTGTGAAAATAGGATTCATGACTTGAGTTTAAGAAAATGTTTAATCATGAACCCCGTACTTTGCTTTGTCTTGTAAATCATTTGAAAACAATAAGGTCAGATGATATGTATAAGTAATGTCAGGTTAAATAAATAACCATGTAGAAATGTGTTTGTATAAGATAAGTTGTTTGTAAATCAATGTCTTGTGAAAAGTATATTATTTGTATAAAAATGTTCTATGTCTCAAACTGAAATGATTCAAATAACGCTACGCCATGTAATACCATACAAACACTTATATATAGGAAGTACCAGCGGCGTATCCACCATGCTTGTATCATATTACACACGCATCGTTAACTTAATCACTTAATCAAACCAAACCAACCAATGTAAGAAGTCTATGTTTAACCAAATTGTCAAATGTATTGAATAATATGTCAAAGTGTTTATGTCAAGATGTAAACCATGTCAAATGTCTATGTCAAATATCCATGTCTGATGTCTATGTCAAAATATCATGTATGGCAAGTGAAATGTCTCAACTAAACCATATGCACAAAAACAAAGTATTGAGGTAAAACTTGGTTTAAATCAAAGCTATGTTTTGTGTAGATGCATGCAACTATTTAATATGAACATTTATGCGGTATTGTGAAAATGCATACATCCAAGCCTGGCGACTGTGGTGATAAACCCTTTAAACAAATTAAAGGTCTATCTGTCTTAATGTCAACGAATTCGGTCATTCCTTTCTGTCCCCTTACCCTGGGATGTCCGGAACGGGAGTTGTCAATTCCTATGGTACCACTACCTACTAACGAACGGCGTAGCTAATGTTAATGAATGTATTGTCCCATGTAAACAAACCAAATGTCATACCAAAATGTAAACATGTGAAAAACAATGCACTAAGTATGTAATCAAATGAACATACATAGCGTGAAATGTCATGTAAAACGATGTACTAAGTAATGCACACAATGGGCACACCTAGCAGGAAATGTCATGTAAAACAATGTACTAAGTAATGCACACAATGGGCACACCTAGCAGGAAATGTCATGTAAAACAATGTACTAAGTAATGCACATAATGGGCACACCTAGCATAAGATGAAATGAAATCATGTACTATAATGTACTAACGAACATAGCATGTATATGATGTGAAAACAGGAAAGCATGAAAGTAACAAGTAGGCACATGTGTTCCACCCCAAAACAGTTTGGAAAACAGTAAAAGAGGGGTCTATGTACTCACTTGAGATTGCTCAGATGTCTAAAGAAAATCACCAAGCAACGCTAGAGATCTCGGAATCAAACGGCACCTAATATAGGTAACTATGTTAATAACCGGACCTTAATCGGATGATTGGATAGCATTAGGGTTTGTAAACCAAATGAGTGTAGGAACTCACGTGATATGGTTTAACAAAGCCTACATGCTAAATGAAACTTAACCTAAGTCTTATTGACCCATTATGATCCGTTTAGGTAGCTTATGCTACTTTAACGTATCGTGCGCGTGAAACGCGTTCGGACCGCCTAACTAGTCCTATGACAAGTATTATATGCCTAAACATGTTAAATAATCAGTTACGTGACAAAAGTTTAGGTTACATATGCTAAATTACCAATTATGTATGAAAAGGGTATTCTGGTAATTTACCTAAGGCATATAAACTACCTATCATACAACTACTTAAACGTCGTGACCATAAGGTATAACCTCGGAAGGTTATTCCCTACACTATGGTCACCTAATGTATTTGGTCGGATCCTAATGATCGACCAAATGGGTCGGGTTCGAGGTATAAGCGATTTATTAGATCGCCTACCCTACGACCCTAGACAACGTGGTAATCAGTAGGCATAGTCCCAAGGGACTATGACCATCGTGATCACAATCACGTTGCGAAGTTCAATCGAACTTCGCATTGACCATTACTGGTCAACGCTGAAAGTCAAACAAATTTTGACTTTCTGACTCGAAAAGCAGTAAAAATAAGGAAAAGAACGAAAGAATACTTACGAAGGGTCCCCGAATGCTAATCTAGATCAATATAGTTCAGGTATGAAACAAAGGTTTCAACTTAGAACACAATTAATCAGATTCTAGTGAGAAATAAGGTTGGGGTAATGGGGTATTTATAGTTTTCGGTGAACCGTTGAGATCATTTCATGGAAAAGGAGGCACGATCAATACCGTACACTTGTCGGAATGTTATGGTGACTAATTTGGCCACTCACCATAAGGTATCAACACTTGGCAAGGGAAATGGGAGTGGAAACCAGCTGCAAACAGGCTGTTCTGAACATTGAATCTGGTCTGCAGACCCCTAGCGCACCGTTACACTTATATTGTAGCGGTGCGCTAGCACCTAGTTTGGCAGAATTGCATTTTCAGTCCCTGCACCTTGTTTCAGCCATTTCCGACACGTTTAAGGCCCGTTAACCCCATTTCAAAGCTCTAAAATGAATTTAAAGTATAGGGAACTTAAAATGTGTTCAAAAATATCTCGGATGTCGGTTCGTTTGGCCGTACGGTCGCGATGTTCGGTTAATTACGACGGAATGCGCATAAGCGCGAAAAACGATCCAAATGACGCGACGAATGGATTTTTCTTAAGGCGAACACTAAAATATAATGTAGTCATGCTTTCATAAAATTTTGGATGTCCGGATGTATTCAGAACGTAAGTTATGCGCGAAAATGCAAACTTGTGCACTTTTTGACACTTTTAGTCCCTGAATGACCCAAAAGTTTATTTTAGCACACCGAACCCCTCAAAGCCTATTTCTAAGCTATGTAAAGGATATTTAAGGTGTGTTTAACTTATGGTTAGGTTCCGGAATGTTCGTTACAGTTCAAATTGACATACTTTCGCAGTTTGTCATATTTAGTCCCTGTAAGCGAATTAACTTGTTTTTGCCATACCAAAGCCTTTAAAACTTATTTCTAAGTTATGTAAAGGTTATTTAAGGTATGTTGATGTTCCGGAGTATTTCTCGCATTAAACTGAGTACGTTTACGCACTAGTTTGCGTATAACTCTCTAGAAAGCGATGTAGAGTTTGAAATTGAACAAAAGTCAAAACATGAAAAATGTAAAACATAACAAAACAAACATTGTGATCAAATAACATTGTTTTATTGATAACATAACTGTTCATAGTGATTACAAGCACAGTTGTTACAATATTGACTCATTTACTTTGATTTGTCACTGCGTGTCGTTTGTTTGTTCGAGGTAACAAACGAATGATCACCTTCCTGGTGTTTTGCCGATGTTTTCAATACCTCTTTTGTTTTTCCAATTATCGACCTCACTCGTTTCTCATGTTTCCTTGTTCTTTTTAGACAATGCACAACCTGTAACTAATGAGGAAGTCACAGCCCTTGTTGCTCAGCAAATGGCTGCAGTACTTCCGAATGTAGTAGCCCAGATCCATCAGTTATACAACAACAATAATAACAATAATGCACAGTGTAGTTTCAAGAACTTCAATTCGGCTAAACCGTTGAAGTTTTCTGGGTCTCAAAGAGCAACTGCGCTCCTGCAATGGTTCGAAAGTTTGGAAAGCACATTCAGACATGTGCAATGTCTGAATGAGCGTAAGGTTGAGTTTGCATCTAATGTGTTCGAGAAGCGTGTTCTTACATGGTGGAACGGTGTGAAGCGTGATAGGGGTGCCGATGTGGCGATGGCACAAACTTGGGAAGAGCTCCGAGCTCTCATGATGAGAGAGTCTTGTCCCCGTCACGCGATTCGAGCTTTGGAAAGAGAATTTGACGATTTGAAACAAG
Source organism: Helianthus tuberosus (assembly GCA_030545235.1). Taxonomy (NCBI): domain Eukaryota; kingdom Viridiplantae; phylum Streptophyta; class Magnoliopsida; order Asterales; family Asteraceae; genus Helianthus; species Helianthus tuberosus. The sequence goes on from JARYGA010031705.1 coordinate 11,090, forward strand.
ATGGGGGAGAACACCGTGCCAATATGGATCGTTATGAGGAGCTCAGTTTGTTGTGTCCCACGAATTTCGTCAAGCGGTATGGAGAAATTCTCATCAGCTGTACACTTCTTGAGATTGGACACGTGAAAAGTTGGATGAACATTTACCAGTTCAGGAGGTAACTCAAGTCTGTAGGCTACCTTTCCGATTCTTTCGACGATCTTGAATGGTCCAACGTATCTAGGTGCAAGTTTTCCTTTCTTTCCAAATCTGATCACACCTTTCCAAGGTGAGACCTTAAGTAATACTCGATCACCGACTTGAAATTCCAAGGCTTTGCGTTTTGGGTCCGCGTAAATCTTCTGACGGTTTCTAGCTGCCTGAAGATTATCACGAACTTTCTTGACCTTGTCAGTTGTCTCTAAAATGAGGGCAGGTCCAGTAAGTTGGGCCTCGCCAATCTCATTCCAGCAGACTGGTGAACGACATTTTCGACCATAGAGAGCTTCGAAAGGAGCCATTTTGATGCTAGTGTGATAACTGTTGTTGTAGGAGAATTCAATCAATTTAAGATGTGAATCCCAGCTACCACTAAAATCGATCACACAAGCTCTAAGCATATCCTCCAGAGTCTGGATTGTTCTCTTAGATTGACCATCCGTTTGCGGATGATAAGCTGTGCTCAGATTAAGTTGGGTCCCCATAGCAGATTGCATGGTTCTCCAAAAATGAGAAGTGAAACGAGCATCTCTGTCAGAAATGATGTTCAACGGAACACCATGTCGAGCTACAATTTCATCTACATAGATTTGAGCAAGTCTGTCAGCAGGAAAATCCTCACGGATTGGCAAGAAATGTGCTGACTTTGTAAGACGATCAACGACTACCCAGATGGCATCATGACCTTTCTTTGTGAGCGGGAGTTTGGTAACAAGATCCATAGTAATGTTTTCCCATTTCCAGACTGGGATCTCTGGTTGCTCCAATAAACCCGAAGGACGCTGATGTTCAGCCTTAACCTTTAGACAAGTAAGGCATTTGGATACGTATAAGGCAATGTCTTTCTTCATACCAGGCCACCAATAGTGAATACGAAGATCCTTATACATTTTATCTGAGCCCGGATGAATAGAATAACGAGACTTATGGGCTTCATCCATAAGCAAGGCACGAAGATCATCCTGGCTTGGGACCCACAAACGGTCCATGAAATAATACGATCCATTGTCCTTCTGTTCAAGAGCAGGTGTTATGTGATAAGGAAATTCCTTATCCATCAATCCTTGTGAAACACAAGATTGTTGAGCCTGAGAAATGCGGGCTTGAATATCAGATCGAGCTTGAATAACAGATTGAACACGTACACAATGAAGCTTAGTACGTTCCTTGCGACTCAATGCATCAGCTACGACATTCGCCTTACCAGGATGGTAGCGAATTTCGCAGTCATAGTCGTTTAAAAGCTCAACCCAACGTCGCTGTCTCATGTTGAGTTCTTTCTGGTTGAAGATATGCTGAAGACTTTTGTGGTCAGTGAAAACCACACATTTTGTACCGTACAAATAGTGTCTCCAGATCTTGAGAGCAAAGACAACTGCACCCAACTCAAGATCATGAGTGGTGTAGTTCTTCTCATGTATCTTCAACTGCCTCGATGCATAGGCTATGACTTTGTTTCTTTGCATAAGAACACAGCCAAGACCCAATTTAGATGCATCACAATACACGACAAAATCATCATCACCCTCAGGCAATGATAGTACAGGCGCATCGCAAAGCTTCTGCTTCAAGTGATGAAAAGCTTCCTCTTGTTTGTATCCCCAATAAAAGGGCATTTTCTTCTGAGTTAGAGCAGTTAGAGGAACTGCAATCTTCGAGAAGTTTTCTATGAAGCGGCGATAATAACCCGCTAGACCAAGAAAAGAACGAACTTCAGTAGGAGTAGTAGGCGTATCCCAATCCTTAATCGCACTGATCTTGGAGGGATCTACATGAATACCTCGTTCGTTGATAATGTGTCCCAAAAATTGAACTTCTTTAAGCCAAAATTCGCACTTGGAGAATTTGGCGAAAAGTTGCTCTTTCTTCAGGAGTTCCAGAGTAAGACGAAGATGCTGCTCGTGATCAGCTCGCGTCTTAGAGTAAATCAAGATGTCATCAATAAAAACAATGACGAACTGATCCAAATAAGGTTTGCAGACCCTATTCATTAAGTCCATGAAAACAGCCGGAGCATTAGTCAAACCGAATGGCATGACTGTGAACTCGTAATGTCCATAACGAGTACGGAATGCTGTCTTCGGAATGTCTTCTTCATGCACCCGAAGTTGATGATATCCAGATCGCAGATCAATCTTCGAAAAATAAGAAGCGCCTTGTAACTGATCAAAGAGATCATCGATGCGAGGTAGGGGATATCTATTCTTGATGGTAAGCTTGTTAAGCTCACGATAATCGATACACATCCTAAAGGATCCATCCTTCTTCTTGACAAAAAGAACTGGAGCACCCCAAGGTGAAAAGCTAGGACGGATAAAACCTTTGTCAGAGAGCTCCTGAAGCTGTTTAGACAACTCTTGCATCTCAGATGGTGCAAGACGATATGGAGCTCTGGCAATGGGATTTGCACCAGGTACGAGATCAATGCGGAACTCGACTTGGCGTGCTGGAGGTAGACCAGGTAATTCTTCAGGGAACACTTCAGAATAATCCCGAACGACAGGAATATCCGAAATAGACTTACCCTTGCCTTTATCTTCTGTAACATGTGCTAAGAAAGCCACATAGTTCTTCTGCAGATACTTCCGAGCTTTAAAACAAGACATGAGTTTGAGACCACCGGTAGGCTTCTCACCTTGAACTTGCAGGATCTCGCCTGTCGAAAGTGGCACACGAACAATCTTCTTAGAACAAACTATCTCTGCGTGATGCTTGGATAACCAATCCATTCCCACAATAACGTCGAAGCTTCCAAGTTGCATAGGCGCGAGGTCAATAGGAAAAAGATGGTCGTTAAGATTCAACTGGCAGTTGTGAAGAACAGAATCAAGAATAATGGGTTCACCACTAGCAACCTCTACTGTCAAAGATTTGCCTAGTTTCGTTCTAGACACTCGAAGCATTTGCTCAAAAGACAAAGACACGAAACTCTTATCGGCACCGGAATCGAAAAGAACAGATGCAGGCTGATTATTAATAAAGAACGTACCGTTCACCACATTATCGTCAGTCTGTGCCTCTTGGGCATTCATGTTAAAAACTCGGCCTCGAGCCGGAGCCTGATTCTGGTTCTGGTTCTGGTTCGCTAGCCTTGGGCACCGATTTCTATAGTGGGTCAGATCCCCACAATTGTAACAAGCACCCGGTGGGTATTGTGGTCGTGCAGCTTGACCCTGTTGTGGAGCAGGAGGCTGAGCAACTTGTTGAGCCGGGTTCTGAACCGCGGGATTCTGAGCAGTCCGACAAACATTGGCAAGATGGCCTGATTTCCCACAGTTAGTACAGAAACGGCATGGAAGTTGCGGCTGGTGGTGACTGTTGCATCTATTGCATAAAGGTGCATTCCCTGTATAGGGTTTCTTTGCTGGAAACTGTGCGGGTTGGTTGGGAGCTGCCTGATTAGCTTGAGCAGTGATAGCAAAATTTTGGGAAGCCTTACGCTTCCTTGACCTTTTCGAAGAACCAGAGTTCTTTCCATTCAAGTTTTGACCTTTCTTGCTATCTTCCTTGTCAGCCGACTGCTTCTTGCCCTTGTCACCCTTCCGGTGTAACTTGTTCTTCCGGATCTGCGACTCAGTCAATGTCGCAGATAACTCGATCGCCTGACGAAGTGTGGCAGGGTTACTACCAGTGAGAATGTCTTGTACCGAGTCAGGTAGGCCATCGATGTATCTCTCGATAGCCTTGTCGAGTGGGGTGACCATTGTTGGGCAAAGCAGACTCAATTCTTCAAACCGATCAGTATAAGCCCTGTGCTCACCACTATCTTGCTTCAAAACATCAAACTCCTTCTCCAATGCTCGCTGCTCATGGCGAGGACAGAATTCCCTCATCATAAGGGCTCGAAGTTCAGCCCATGTCTGTGCGAGAGCAACTTCTGCACCCCGGTCTCTCATAACCCCGTTCCACCATGTCAAAGCCCTCTTCTGAAATACACTCGAGGAGAACTCGACCTTGCGATTATCCGGACACTGCACATGGCGAAAAGTATTCTCTATGCTCTCGAACCACTGAAGAAGCCCAGTCGCTCCCTCAGAACCACTAAACTTGAGTGGTTTAGCCTGGTTAAAATCCTTGTATTTGCATGGAACATTGTTGTTGTTGTTGGCTTGATTCCATTGAGCAAAGAGATTTGGAAACTGAGCGGCTATCTGCTGCGCAATAATTTCTGCCAGCTCGGCAGTAGCTATCTGGTTCTCGCGTCGAGGAGGCATTCTAAAAGAGGAAAACATGTAAAGGAACGAGTGAGATGATTGGATGAAAAGAATGAGATGAAACAAAATCAACAAAAGCAAAGATGGTGGTCATTCGTCCGTATCACAAAGCAAACAAACGACACACAGTGACTAATCAAAGTAAATGGGTCAAAAATAATGTATAATGAAGACATGCTCGCCTATAAGTGAACACTCATCCCAAGAATTCCCAGGTAAGCACAACTGGTCTCGCGTCTGGTTGAGATGTATACGAAGTGCTTGCCTAGACAGAAAACCCAGAATACAGGCATTCACCCTTCCAGTTTGCACATGTTCACATTATTTAAAACCCAAAACGTTTGACGGGATTTTTTTTTTTTGAAAATCAGAAGGCACAAGGCCAAAAACCAATACTGAAAAGGGTTCAAAACCATATAACAGAGGGTTCAAAACCTTACAATTGAGGGTTCAAAACCTTGTAAAAATTTATTCAAAAACAGATGATTGTTTTTCAAAAATCGTTTCGGAAAAATTTTGGTTACTTGTTTTGTTAATCACCTAAGGATAGGTGATGTACATGTTTTAAGATCTACACACAAGATAACTTGTGTTAGGTTCCTAGAAAAGTTATAGTCTAGGTCAAAGCATTACTAATAACCTAATTCCCTATAACCATTGGCTCTGATACCAACTCTTCTGTCACACCCCGACCGCGTAAAACAACAAATCGCGGCGGAAACATCGGGGCGTGTTGCGACAGAATTAATTGTTTCATAACCATGGCATACAAAGTTGTATTTTATTTATAAACAAAGGTGTTACATTGTTTCAAACAGGAAAAATAAAGAGTTCAGAACATAATTAAACATAGTCTATCTTCTTTTAAAGTCTCTAAGGCACAGGTCCGCCCTAGTATCATGAACAACATCCTATGGAAAAGCACCTGAAAACACATGTGAAAATAGGTACGTCAGCATAAAAATGCCTGTGAGATACATAGGTTTTGTGAAAATAGGATTCATGACTTGAGTTTAAGAAAATGTTTAATCATGAACCCCGTACTTTGCTTTGTCTTGTAAATCATTTGAAAACAATAAGGTCAGATGATATGTATAAGTAATGTCAGGTTAAATAAATAACCATGTAGAAATGTGTTTGTATAAGATAAGTTGTTTGTAAATCAATGTCTTGTGAAAAGTATATTATTTGTATAAAAATGTTCTATGTCTCAAACTGAAATGATTCAAATAACGCTACGCCATGTAATACCATACAAACACTTATATATAGGAAGTACCAGCGGCGTATCCACCATGCTTGTATCATATTACACACGCATCGTTAACTTAATCACTTAATCAAACCAAACCAACCAATGTAAGAAGTCTATGTTTAACCAAATTGTCAAATGTATTGAATAATATGTCAAAGTGTTTATGTCAAGATGTAAACCATGTCAAATGTCTATGTCAAATATCCATGTCTGATGTCTATGGCAAAATATCATGTATGGCAAGTGAAATGTCTCAACTAAACCATATGCACAAAAACAAAGTATTGAGGTAAAACTTGGTTTAAATCAAAGCTATGTTTTGTGTAGATGCATGCAACTATTTAATATGAACATTTATGCGGTATTGTGAAAATGCATACATCCAAGCCTGGCGACTGTGGTGATAAACCCTTTAAACAAATTAAAGGTCTATCTGTCTTAATGTCAACGAATTCGGTCATTCCTTTCTGTCCCCTTACCCTGGGATGTCCGGAACGGGAGTTGTCAATTCCTATGGTACCACTACCTACTAACGAACGGCGTAGCTAATGTTAATGAATGTATTGTCCCATGTAAACAAACCAAATGTCATACCAAAATGTAAACATGTGAAAAACAATGCACTAAGTATGTAATCAAATGAACATACATAGCGTGAAATGTCATGTAAAACGATGTACTAAGTAATGCACACAATGGGCACACCTAGCAGGAAATGTCATGTAAAACAATGTACTAAGTAATGCACACAATGGGCACACCTAGCAGGAAATGTCATGAAAACAATGTACTAAGTAATGCACACAATGGGCACACCTAGCAGGAAATGTCATGTAAAACAATGTACTAAGTAATGCACATAATGGGCACACCTAGCATAAGATGAAATGAAATCATGTACTATAATGTACTAACGAACATAGCATGTATATGATGTGAAAACAGGAAAGCATGAAAGTAACAAGTAGGCACATGTGTTCCACCCCAAAACAGTTTGGAAAACAGTAAAAGAGGGGTCTATGTACTCACTTGAGATTGCTCAGATGTCTAAAGAAAATCACCAAGCAACGCTAGAGATCTCGGAATCAAACGGCACCTAATATAGGTAACTATGTTAATAACCGGACCTTAATCGGATGATTGGATAGCATTAGGGTTTGTAAACCAAATGAGTGTAGGAACTCACGTGATATGGTTTAACAAAGCCTACATGCTAAATGAAACTTAACCTAAGTCTTATTGACCCATTATGATCCGTTTAGGTAGCTTATGCTACTTTAACGTATCGTGCGCGTGAAACGCGTTCGGACCGCCTAACTAGTCCTATGACAAGTATTATATGCCTAAACATGTTAAATAATCAGTTACGTGACAAAAGTTTAGGTTACATATGCTAAATTACCAATTATGTATGAAAAGGGTATTCTGGTAATTTACCTAAGGCATATAAACTACCTATCATACAACTACTTAAACGTCGTGACCATAAGGTATAACCTCGGAAGGTTATTCCCTACACTATGGTCACCTAATGTATTTGGTCGGATCCTAATGATCGACCAAATGGGTCGGGTTCGAGGTATAAGCGATTTATTAGATCGCCTACCCTACGACCCTAGACAACGTGGTAATCAGTAGGCATAGTCCCAAGGGACTATGACCATCGTGATCACAATCACGTTGCGAAGTTCAATCGAACTTCGCATTGACCATTACTGGTCAACGCTGAAAGTCAAACAAATTTTGACTTTCTGACTCGAAAAGCAGTAAAAATAAGGAAAAGAACGAAAGAATACTTACGAAGGGTCCCCGAATGCTAATCTAGATCAATATAGTTCAGGTATGAAACAAAGGTTTCAACTTAGAACACAATTAATCAGATTCTAGTGAGAAATAAGGTTGGGGTAATGGGGTATTTATAGTTTTCGGTGAACCGTTGAGATCATTTCATGGAAAAGGAGGCACGATCAATACCGTACACTTGTCGGAATGTTATGGTGACTAATTTGGCCACTCACCATAAGGTATCAACACTTGGCAAGGGAAATGGGAGTGGAAACCAGCTGCAAACAGGCTGTTCTGAACATTGAATCTGGTCTGCAGACCCCTAGCGCACCGTTACACTTATATTGTAGCGGTGCGCTAGCACCTAGTTTGGCAGAATTGCATTTTCAGTCCCTGCACCTTGTTTCAGCCATTTCCGACACGTTTAAGGCCCGTTAACCCCATTTCAAAGCTCTAAAATGAATTTAAAGTATAGGGAACTTAAAATGTGTTCAAAAATATCTCGGATGTCGGTTCGTTTGGCCGTACGGTCGCGATGTTCGGTTAATTACGACGGAATGCGCATAAGCGCGAAAAACGATCCAAATGACGCGACGAATGGATTTTTCTTAAGGCGAACACTAAAATATAATGTAGTCATGCTTTCATAAAATTTTGGATGTCCGGATGTATTCAGAACGTAAGTTATGCGCGAAAATGCAAACTTGTGCACTTTTTGACACTTTTAGTCCCTGAATGACCCAAAAGTTTATTTTAGCACACCGAACCCCTCAAAGCCTATTTCTAAGCTATGTAAAGGATATTTAAGGTGTGTTTAACTTATGGTTAGGTTCCGGAATGTTCGTTACAGTTCAAATTGACATACTTTCGCAGTTTGTCATATTTAGTCCCTGTAAGCGAATTAACTTGTTTTTGCCATACCAAAGCCTTTAAAACTTATTTCTAAGTTATGTAAAGGTTATTTAAGGTATGTTGATGTTCCGGAGTATTTCTCGCATTAAACTGAGTACGTTTACGCACTAGTTTGCGTATAACTCTCTAGAAAGCGATGTAGAGTTTGAAATTGAACAAAAGTCAAAACATGAAAAATGTAAAACATAACAAAACAAACATTGTGATCAAATAACATTGTTTTATTGATAACATAACTGTTCATAGTGATTACAAGCACAGTTGTTACAATATTGACTCATTTACTTTGATTTGTCACTGCGTGTCGTTTGTTTGTTCGAGGTAACAAACGAATGATCACCTTCCTGGTGTTTTGCCGATGTTTTCAATACCTCTTTTGTTTTTCCAATTATCGACCTCACTCGTTTCTCATGTTTCCTTGTTCTTTTTAGACAATGCACAACCTGTAACTAATGAGGAAGTCACAGCCCTTGTTGCTCAGCAAATGGCTGCAGTACTTCCGAATGTAGTAGCCCAGATCCATCAGTTATACAACAACAATAATAACAATAATGCACAGTGTAGTTTCAAGAACTTCAATTCGGCTAAACCGTTGAAGTTTTCTGGGTCTCAAAGAGCAACTGCGCTCCTGCAATGGTTCGAAAGTTTGGAAAGCACATTCAGACATGTGCAATGTCTGAATGAGCGTAAGGTTGAGTTTGCATCTAATGTGTTCGAGAAGCGTGTTCTTACATGGTGGAACGGTGTGAAGCGTGATAGGGGTGCCGATGTGGCGATGGCACAAACTTGGGAAGAGCTCCGAGCTCTCATGATGAGAGAGTCTTGTCCCCGTCACGCGATTCGAGCTTTGGAAAGAGAATTTGACGATTTGAAACAAGATGGGGGAGAACACCGTGCCAATATGGATCGTTATGAGGAGCTCAGTTTGTTGTGTCCTACGATGGTTACCCCGTTGGAGAAAGAGATAGAGAGGTATATCGATGGATTACCCGATTCTGTGCAAGATATTGTGACTGGCAGTAATCCTACCAATGTCCGTCAAGTGATTGAATTGGCTGCTACTCTGACCGAGTCTCAGGTCAGAAAGGGTAAATTGACCCGTAAGGGTGATAAGAAGAAATTTGTTGATTCTGCACAGGAAAAGGGTAAGGGTAAGGGTAAGAAGCAAGGTGAGTCTTCTAAAAAGTCAAGGAAGCGCAAGGCTTCCCAGAACTTTGCAGTTACTGCACAGAACCCTCAGAACCCACCAGCCCTACCACCTGCGAAAAAGCAATATGCTGGTACCGCACCTCACTGTGCTCGATGCAACGGTCATCATGTTGTGCAACAGGCTTGCAAACAGTGTACCACGTGTGGTAAACTTGGGCATCTGGCCAACATTTGTCGCTTTGGCCAAAATCAGGCTGCTCAGGTTCCAGCACAAGTTCAGAGGAATGCCGCGAGATTCCTACCTGGTTCGTGTTTCAATTGCGGAGAAATGGGTCATTTCCGCAACAACTGCCCGAGATTGGTGAATGCGAATGTCAATCCGAATGCAAACGCGAACGCGAATGTGAATCCCGCTCGTGGACGAGCATTCAATCTGAACGCAAACGAGGCGAGGGCGGACAACGAGGTTGTTAACGGTACGTTCCTTGTTAACAATTAACTTGCATCTGTTCTTTTCGATTCTGGTGCCGATAGGAGTTTTGTTTCGTTATCTTTTGAGCCTTTACTTGCGATACCTAGAACTAAACTGAGGAAACCCTTATATGTCGAAGTTGCTACTGGTAAACCCCTTGTACTCGATTCTGTTCTTCGTAACAATTGAACCTCGATAACCATCTTTTTCCTATTGACCTCACACCGATGCAACTTGGGAGTTTCGACATTATCGTGGAGGGTCTCTCTCCTTGGGCGATTCTTGTTCTTCATGAAACCCTAGTTTTTTTTTTTGTAATCTTTTGCATAACAGTCTGTGATTAGAGCTTTGATTATTCAAAATTCTATAACGAACTCGTTAGCAATAGTGATCGACTAATATTAGGGTTCCAGTTTGTTCGTTTTCTTTGCTAATCGCCGCCTTGGAATTCTGTTCGAAATCCTGATTAATTATATTGGTTGTTGTTGATTGCGGTTAACTGAGTTTAATTTAGCTAGATTGATAACACCTTTCTAATCAATTAAGGATTAAAGATAGATTATAGGGTTTAAGGAATTAGGGTTTCGTCTGATCTGTTCTTGGATTTCTGGTTCGTAAGTGGGTGTTGCATGGTTGGTTAGAGTACGTGAGAATGGAGAGAGGTGATCAAGATGATGATGACGGCTATCCGTATATGAGTAATGAGACAGGAGGAAAAAACATATCTGATATGGGGAATGAGGATTATGATACTTCACCGGGTACGGCACCTGTACGTGGCATCGGATTACGTGTTACTAACATTGAAGGGAACCCACTTATGCCAAGAAGAGGTATGTATTCCACCAATAATCGTTCTGTTCTGGATGGTTTAGATGCTATCTCTTCTCCTGTTAACTTGGATTTTCATGCAAACCCTAAGTCTACAAATATGCATGCAAACCCTAAGTCATCAGGCCCTAGCAACACAAATTTGCATGTTGATGGAAATATGAAGCCTCAGGATGAGAAGGGTGAGTTAAAAACATCAGGACCCCAATCTTTTGCTAGTGTTGTTCAAGCTAAAAAGGAACCTATAAAAGTCAACTTTAGACATATGGAGTCGGATGAGAAAATGGAGGATGTGGATGTTGTCATTCCTGTAGCGTCGGTCAAAAAGGTGAATGAGAGGTTTGCTAATACGCTTTATGGTTATTTCTTAGGGAAACGTCTTGCCTTTCCTGTGGTTGAATACTTTGTGAAGAATCAATGGGCGAAATATGGTTTAATCAAAATAATGATGAATGCGAAGGGCTTTTTCTTCTTTAAATTTAAAACTAAGCAAGGTTTTGGAGCAATTGCTGGAAGATGGCCCGTGGATGATTCGTAATGTACCAATAATTCTGAATGTATGGTCTCCTTCAGTTATGTTGGTTAAGGAAGACATCACGGCTATACCTGTATGGGTGAAACTGATTGATGTGCCGCTGCAAGCATTCACGGAGGATGGCCTGAGTTTACTAGCGTCAAAGGTAGGAGTGCCCAAGATGTTAGATTCGTATACAGCGTCTATGTGTGCGGAATCATGGGGTAGAAGTAGCTTTGCAAGAGCCCTTATCGAAGTTAATGCTGGAGCTGAATTGAAAAAAAGTGTCAAAATTGCGGTCCCATCTTTGGAAGGTAATGGCTATTCAAAAGTTGATGTAAAAGTAGAATATGATTGGGAGCCGTTAAGGTGTAGTACTTGTTGTGTTTTTGGACATGATGATAAGGAATGCCAAAGAAACTGAAAGCAGTTGATATGGGTGGGTCAATCAAAGATGCTGATGGATTTAAGGAATTCAAAGGAAAGAGTAAGAAAGGTACCCAGCAAGGGATTCAGATAAAAAATCAAAAATCAATGATGGTTTATCGGCCAATAAGTAAAAACAAATCGAATGAAGATAATGCTTCTACCTCCACGGTTAGGACTTCTAACCCGTTTGATGTGCTACAAGAAGAGGGAGTGGATAATACAATGCAAAACATGTCTGGGAAATCTGAAATACAATCGATGAGGAGCAAGAAAGGACGAGCGAGTAATACTGTTGAGGTTATAGCCGATGGTGTTGAGATAGATGATTTGTTATCAGAAATTCCTAAGTATATGGATCGGAAAGCAGATGGAAAAAAACCTGAGGGTGCAAGCACACCCGGTCAAGAAAGTATTAATGGGTAGTATAGCTGCATGGAATATAAGGGGATTGAACAACCCCTTTAAACAGAAAGAGGTTCAGCAGCTGATGAGGGAGCATCATCTTCAGGTTTGTGCGCTTTTGGAAACACATGTTAATGCTAATAATGTAGAGACAATTTGTAAGAAAGTTTCTTCTTCATGGAAGTGGGCTTCTAATGCCGTGTATTGTAGTAAGGGTACCTGTATTATGCTGGGGTGGGATATGAATGCTGTTGACGTTATGATTCTAGCACAATCGGACCAAGTTATCCACACACAGATTGTGTTTAAAGCTGATAAAAAAACTGTATTTTGCTCATTCGTGTATGCTGAAAATAGTTACCATAATAGAAGAGAGTTGTGGGGTAATCTATGTATGCACCATTCTTTCATGCGAGATAAGCCGTGGGTTCTCATGGAGGACTTTAATTGCACGTTATCCCTTGATGATACTTTATCGGGTTCTTCAACAAGTAACATAGGGATGGTTGAGTTTAAGGATTGTGTGAACACCATTGAAGTGTCGGATGTTAATAGTTCAGGGTTACACTATACCTGGACAAATAAACAGCAGAAACCTCGAGCGGTGTTCAAGAAGTTAGATCGTGTGCTGGGTAATACCAAATTTGTTGATTTGTTCCAAGCGGCTGCGGCATGTTTCCACCCGTATAGATTATCGGATCACACTCCATGTACCCTGGTTCTGCCAAGTATTGTAAGGGACCAAGACCGTTTAAGTTTGTTAAATTGCTTGCGGATAAACAAGGTTTTATGGAGGAAGTTCAACGTATTTGGGGTTTGGAAATTCAAGGAGTGAATATGTTTCAGGTTGTTAAGAAGCTGAAATTATTGAAGACTCTGTTAGGGAAACTCATGCATCAACAAGGGAACCTACATGAGAATGTAAAACATGCGAGGAAGGAGCTGGATGAGTGCCAATGTGCGGTTGATAGTGATCCATCGAATAGCGATTTTATAAATAAACTTTCACATCTTCTTCAAGTTTACAAGGGTGTGGTCCGAGATGAAGCCTTGTTTCTTCACCAGAAATCTAAAGTGGATTGGCTAGAGTTAGGAGACTCGAACACTAAGTATTTCCATAATATAGTAAAAGCGAAGAATCATCGGAGCAGGATTTCTTCTATTATGGAACCGAATGGTAACATGGTAGAGGAAGGTATGGTGGCGCAGGTCATGGTTGATTATTACTCAAAATTCTTTGGATCATCAACAAATGTTATGGTGCAGCCTACTCCAGACTTGTTTCAAAAAAAGTTAACGGACGAAAAGGCTGCGTTTATGGTTCGAGAGGTGACGAATGACGAGATCAAAAAAGCTATTTTTTCAATTGCAGGGAATAAGGCTCCGGGCCCGGATGGTTATACGTCGGTTTTCTTTAAACGGGCTTGGAATGTGGTTGGGAATGATGTGTGTAAAGCGGTGAAAGATTTTTTCCAAAATGGGAAATTATTACAGCAAATTAACCATACAGTTGTGTCGTTAATTCCTAAAGTTCCAACTCCTTCTTCGATTACGGATTATAGACCTATCTCATGTTGCAATACGTTATACAAGTGCATCAGCAAGATAATAAGCGATCGGATGAAAGATGGTTTGGCGGATATTGTAAGTATTAATCAGTCTGCGTTTGTGCCGGGGAGACGAATATCAGATAATATACTTTTAACGCAAGAGCTCATGTATAATTATCACCGTAACGTGGGTCCTCCTAGATGTGCGTTTAAGATTGATATACAAAAGGCGTATGATACGGTAGAATGGTCTTTTTTGGAAGGGACGTTGAAAGGATTTGGGTTCCATACGAAAATGGTAAAGTGGATCATGGCGTGTGTGGCTTCTACATCGTTTTCGTTAGCTATTACGGGAATCTCTTTGGGTACCTTAAAGGGAAGCGAGGGCTTCGACAAGGTGACCCTATGTCTCCGTATCTATTTACGATGGTTATGGAAGTCCTTACCCTAATTTTGTTTTTTGGGTAAAGGGTTACCCCGGTGAATTTTATAAATCAAACCAATTCAAACAATAGTGTGGCTGAAGTACCACACTCACAATAGTCTCGGCATACCAAGACTATGACCAAACAACCAAAACAAAACACAACCAGGCAAGCAAAAGCCACAGACACACACACTAGCCAAACACGGCCAAGTCACAGACAAAACACAAAATAAACATCTAAACTAGCCAGGATTAGTCTCTAAATTGCTGCTAGGAATCTTCCACTTCTCCACCAAGCTACCATTCTTAAATCTCTGTTTAAACTTGAAAGTCATAAGCCGCATTCGAACAGTAGTAATAATCTCCTGAGACACCACAATAGCCGTACGCTGGTTCCGAGAAAACAACCTGTTGTTTCGTTCTTGCCATATAAAATAAGTTGCAGCCGCAACCACCAACCGACTAACCACATTATCAGGCTTTTGTAAGCTTAAGTTTTGATTCATCCGAGCCATAATATCAGACCATCCTCCATTCACGTCTTCCATATTGGTGAAACTTCTTATATTGTGCCAAACCTGAGACGCAAAAGAGCATTCAAAGAACAAATGATCTCTCGAGTCCCTGTTGTAATAGCATAGAGGGCAGCACATGAGATTAAGATTTGTTGCACTACCCGCTTCCCAGACAGACAACCGATCCTGTGTCTTCAATTTGTTTCGGATAACTAGCCAAATGTGAAATGAGTGTCTAGGTATACATTGCTTGAACCATACCATATTCACCCAAGACACTTTTCTTTCATGGTGTCGAATAGTATTCCAGACTTCCCAAGAATTAAATGGACGAGGATTTCCTTCCAGGTCTTTCCAAACCAGCCGATCACGGACATTGTCATATAAAATAGGAACTACTAAATTAATTAAGACTTGGAAAAGATTGTACCAGGCAATCGGCCATCTCCATTGACCATTTTGAGACACTATAGCCGCTAGCGAGGATTGCAGGCTGAAGCTTGCATTAGCAATAATTCTTGGGCTTTTAAAAGCATGAAGAGGACCCGATTCACACCAAGTATCACTCCACGCATTAGTCTCAGTACCACTACCAATGTATTTCCACAAGAACGGACGAATAAGGCTACGGATAGCAAGGAGCTTTCTCCATCCCCATGTCATGCGTCCTCGACATGGGACCTCCCAGAAGCTTCTACCCTTAAGCTTGTATATAACAAGTGTGAGAAGCAAAGAATAATCAACTTGTGTTTTGCGGATGATTTATTTATCTTTGCGAGAGGAGACTACAAATCGGCTGGAGTTATAATGGTGGCGATTAATGAGTTTAAGTCTTTCTCGGGTCTTGTTCCAAGTATGACAAAAAGTACTGTTTTCTTTGGCAATGTAACGGATCAGGCGAAAGCGAGAATTTTGAGTATTATGCCGTTTGAAGAGGGAGCGCTTCCAGTTAGATACTTGGGTGTTCCTTTCATTTCTACTTCGATTGTTTATGCAGTGAATTACTATGTTTCTAGGAGGGATTTGTGGCAACATCTTTCTATGCATAAGGTTCTAGTTGATAAACAACCATGGATAATTATGGGTGATTTCAATTCGGCGTTAAATGTTGAAGATAAATCCTTGGGAACGTCCACGATCTCGGCTGGTATGAGGGAGTTCCAGATGTGCATTGATGATATCGAAGTCTTTGATATTAATAGCTCAGGTCTCCATTATACATGGAATCAAAAACCTAAGGAGGGTGTGGGGTTATTAAAGAAGATTGACAGGATTTTGGGGAATACTCAGTTTGTAGTGGATTTTCCTAGTGCAGTTGCCATTTTTCATCCGTATAGGCTGTCGGATCACTGCCCATGTATTCTTAAAATCCCGAAAGCTGAGCCTTGTAAACGAAGATCTTTTAAGTTTGCTAATTTTCTGATCCATAAGCCAGAATTTCTGGATATTGTGAAACAATCTTGGGAGCTGAATGTAGACGGTGTGCTTCAATTCAGGATTGTGAAAAAGCTCCGATCATTAAAGACTCCTGAGGGCTCTTCTGTTCAATCAGGGTAATTTGCATCGGAAGGTGAGTGACCTTAGAACTAAGTTGGATGGTATTCAAACACGTCTTGATGCTGATCCGTTGAATGTCGACTTACGGGCCGAAGAGGCCTCAATTACGTGTGAGTACCAGGTAGCTTGCTTAGATGAGGAGCGTTTCCTAAAGTAAAAATCTAAAGTGGACTGGCTGCAAGCTGGAGACATGAATACGGCTTTCTTTCACTCAACATTGAAGACTAGAAATCATAGAAGTCGGATTGATATCATCAAGGATCTGAATGGTGTGACGTTTGAAGGTAATGATGTTCCTATAGCTCTTGTTCAACATTATGAAAACTTTTTGGGTTGTCAAGATAGCATTGCTTTAACTCCCTCGACTGAGTTGTTTACAAGTGTCTTGAATCCCGAGTGTGCTAGTAATATGGTTCGTCAGGTTACAGCGGATGAAGTTAAGAAGGCTTTATTCTCGATTGGCATTGACAGAGCTCCAGGTCATGATGGATACTCGTCGGCTTTTTATAAGGGAGCATGGCCGATCATAGGTGAGGAGGTCACGAATGCTATTATCGATTTTTTCAACACTGGAAAACTGTTACGGGAATTAAATCACACTTTTATTGTGCTGGTGCCGAAAGTTGCGACCCCCTCTAGTGTTACTGATTACCGTCCGATAGCGTGCTGTAATGTTCTTTACAAATGTATCAGCAAGATTCTTGCAGATCGTATTAAAGTGGCCCTGGATATGATTGTTAGTGTCAACCAGTCGGCGTTCGTTCCAGGTCGTAAAATTTCGGATAACATCTTACTTACTCAGGAACTCATGCATAACTACCACAGGAATTTTGGCCCCCTAGATGTGCTTTTAAAGTCGACATTCAGAAAGCTTACGATACTGTGGATTGGCGGTTTTTAAGAAGTGTTCTTATTGGCTTTGGTTTTGATATTAGAATGGTGGATTGGATTATGATTTGTGTAACAACTCCAACGTATTCTGTTTGTCTTAATGGTAATAGTCATGGCTATTTTCGAGGGAAACGAGGCCTAAGACAAGGGGATCCAATATCCCCCTATCTTTTTACGCTGGTGATGGAGATTCTGACAGGTATCTTACAGTACGAGACCAAGATGGATTCCTCGTTTAGGTTTCACAACAGATGTGAGAAACAGCAGATTGTTAATTTGTGCTTTGCGGATGACCTTTTCTTATTCGCTCGAGGGGATGTTAGTTCAGCTAAGTGCATTATGTTATCTCTTTCAAAATTTTCTAATATGTCTGGTTTGGTTCCTAGTGTTCAGAAGAGCACTGTCTTTTTTTTGTAATGTGAGTCAACATGTGAAGAATGCTATTCTGAATGTGATGCCTTTTGAGGAGGGCTCCCTCCCGGTTAAATATTTGGGGGTTCCACTTATCTCAACAAGACTTCTTTATAAGGATTGTAGTGTTTTGGTGGAAAAGCTAGAGAAACGTATCTCGAACTGAAGAAATAAGTTGTTGTCTTTTGCTGGCCGGTTACAGCTCATCGTGGCGGTTCTATCTTCTTTGCATGTCTACTAGTCCTCCGTTTTTATATTACCGTCTCGGGTGACTCTTGATTTAGAAGCCAGAATGAGAAATTTTTGTTGGAATCAAGATAGTTCATTTCAAAGAGGAAGGGCAAAGGTTTCTTAGATTTCTGTGTGTACCCCGAAGTATGAAGGGGGCTTGGGTATTAGACGCATAGGTGATGTTAATAAAACGCTCATGGCGAATCATATTTGGAGTGTCATCACTAAACGAAAATCTCTTTGGGTGGAGTGGGTGCATGCTTACAAATTAAAGGGTAAAAGTTTTTGGGTTGTTAAGGTTCCTACAAATTGCTGTTGGAGTTGGCGGAAATTACTTCAATTACGTCCAACTATCTGGAATCATATTTGGACGGCTCTTGGGAACGGGAGATCGACGTCCGCT